>AWUE01016761.1:0-42390 GCA_001974825.2 Corchorus olitorius
AGAAATAAAGGACATTAACAGATGATCAGGTAGGTGTTTTTAGATAATCATATTCTCGAATATATATATATATATATATATATATATATATAGCTGACTTAAAATTATATTGTCTGTGATCGAAAAGGAAAGCCTAACCAAAATAACAAAAAAAAAAAAATCAGCACTTCACACATATTCCTGTGATGTAAAGTGTTGGCTATTTCTGGTGCCAAAAAAAAGTGTTAGCTATTTGAGGAGGCTCTTTGTCATGCTCATCATATATATATATAGCTTCAAGTGATTTTGTACTTAACCACTTAAAATCTGGGATTAGAGTTCTAATTATAAATGGAAAAAAAATATCATGGCCTACTTGAATGAAACAAGATTAGTTATATATTACTTTCAAAAAGATTAGTTATATATTGTTCAACTTTGTACTACAGATAAAAGAAAAATATACATATATAGTCAAGTAATGCCTTATAGCTCTAATTAATTAGTTGGTAGACTATATTTTTCGAGATAGCTGGCTGGCTGGTCAATTTGGCCTAATCTTGAACCTGCTGGGTTTTATTGGTACTGATAATAATTTTCATGAACCTGTTATTGAGTTATTATATATTTTTCATTTAATAATAACAAGCATGACAGTTGTGCTTGCGCTGCAGTCATTTTCTTATTAGGATTAAAAGTGTGTTACCTAAATTCTACTGCATCTCTAGGTAATTCATCAAAATAAAGCTAATATTCTACTACTTCATCTCTAGATAATTCATCAAAATAAAATTAATATTAATTGTTGTTTGAAATGTATGTTGATTATCTAAAAAAACATAGTACGTTGTGGTCTCTTGATTGCAATTGTTAAATAAATAGACTCGGGTAGGTTGAAGAATTTGACTTCTACATAAGGAAGGCCTAATTTTTTGTAGTCAAGAAGCATGTATTGTTGTCGTAGGAAAATTGAATTAGTTGAGAGCATTTGCAGGAGCATATGTAATTCACACAATGCATCACAAAATGATTGTACTTAGCATTGGCTAACTGTGCTTTTGGAAATGTGGAAATATACTAAACATAAGCAACTAACAGAAACCTCAATAAAAAAGGAAGTCGAATGATAAATAAAAAAAAACTTTTTTATAAAATAAAAGAGGATTTTTAAATTTAAGTATCAAATAATATAATCAACAAATAAATCCAGATTTACCTCAAAATGTTGTTGTGAGAAGTGAAAACTCCCCACTTTAGGTTATGTCATCCTAAGGCGCTGCTAAATTAAATGGAAGGATCTTATCAACGTCCACCTCGAAATTTTAAGAAACAGAACGAAGTCCATGTGAAACCAATTCAGAGAAATGTTAGGGAAGAAGAAACTCACCAAATATAAATGAAGACGAAAGTAAAACAGAACTTAAATGTCAATAGTTCACACATGAATCAACCATTATTGCAGATACATTTATAGCACCATTCCTTTAGAATTCCGGCAGAAGAGTTGAACTGGTAAATCCTAATATCCACACATAATTAATATGTAATTAAAACACACTTAATCATAAATATAAAATAGTAAATTACAAAAAAGGGCAGCAGGAATAGTAAGGGAGGAAATTCATGGAGGGCCTTTTTAGTCACCCAAAAAATGTGAAAAGACCAAAAAAAGCCAAAAGGAGGCACCACATTAATCCTCAATTTGGCCTTTAAGTAATTTCCATAGTCACTAAAAATAATATATAGTATATATAATAATCTATACTATATATAAAAGTACGAATAATGGGAACTTTTATGTTTTCCGATTGTATCCTTCCTTTTTAAATATATTTTTAAATTACCATTATTAAAAAAATATTTTAATTATTCCATTATCTTAATAATAGAAATTTAGATCATCCTCATTAATTAGGATCCAACGTGGCCAATAGGAATGCTCCACATCATCTTTAGCATCTGAATTTTTGTCCAAATTTTTCTCCAAATCGGTTAGGAGAAGATCAATTCTATCCAGAAATTTCAAGGGCAAAATCGTTCACCGGAACTGCATAAATAAGTCTCGAGGTAAACATAAAATTTGTAGATCTTGAAATCCTCTTTCCAACGGTACCTCATTTGCATTTTTCTGAGCTCCATATCAAAAGTCATGAATTTTCTTCTTAAAATGTTATTGTGAAGTCCTCTTTTGAATAGGATTTAACAATGTTGCATCAGGGCTGAATCATTACTGCATCATAATTACTGATTGAAGTTGGACTCCTTCTTTGGGCTTCCATATTAACGAATTGGATCTAAGAATATCAGATTTAGCCTTCAAGACATATGGCTCTCCAAGCCGGTTTAAGAGAAGATCAATTCTGTCCAGAAATTTTAAGGGCAAAATCATCCACCGAAACTGCAGAATTAGGTCTCGAGGTAAACGTAAAAGTTGTAGATTTTGGAATCCTCTTTCCAACGGTATTTCATTTGCATTTTGCTGAGCTCTGGATCAAACATTATGAACTTTCTTCCAAAACTGCTCTTGTGAAGTCCTCCTTTGAATAGGATTTAACAATGTTGCATCAGGGCTAAATCATTACTGCGTCATAATTACTGATTGGACTTGGACTTCTTCTTTGGGTGTCAACAATAACAAATTGGGTCTAAGAATATCAGATTTCGATTTCAAGACATCTGGCTTGCCAATTTGGGCTTCATGGACTCAAACAAACCTAATGGGCCTACTAAGCCGAAATGAGATTAAATAAGTATTTTCTCCAAAGTGATCCAAAATAACTCTAAATCTTATCTTCCTAATACATAGCTCCAAATGGGCCTAAAACAGCAAATATGAGAAATATAGGGGTAAAACGACACATACGACTACAAAAATAAGGCAAAATCGCATAGAAAATGTAGAACAAATTAGGTCTTATCAATATTTCATTTTCCTATCAATTTAGAAATATATCTATATCTATCTATACTATATATAGAAGTACGAATAATGGTAAACTTTATATTTTCCGATTGTACCCTTTTTTCAAATATATTTCTAAATTGTCATTATTAAAAAATATTTTAATTATGCCACTATTAAAATATAACTGTATGTATTTTTACAACTGTTTATACCCTAATTTACACCTAGGTAAATTAGGAATTTTGGTTTAATTAATTGATTTTGGATGGTCAAGATTAAATCTTAAATTCCAAAATTGATGAGATTAAAACCACCCTAAACCTAATTGGATTAGGAAAATCCTTGAGCAAAGCCCAAACCACTTAGGAAATTACTTGGGAAATTGTCTTGAAATTTAATTATCAAATAAAATTAATATTTAAGTTAAAAGAAAAAGCAAAAGGAAAAAAAAATCAATTGACCACCATCGGCTTAATTGATTTTAAGCCGATGGTGGCCATTATGCAAAAAGGAAACAAATGAAATTTACACCATCGGCCTCATTAGTTTGAAGCCGACGGTGAGCCAAGCCAAGTTGATTTAGTTTCCTTTATGGATCCCGATGGTCATGAGACAAAACTGGATCCCGATGGTCGTGAGATGAAATTAGATCCCGATGGTCATGAGCAATTTGGATCCGACGTGTTATGGTTTTTAGTTCATAAATTAATCAACTTGGCCTTTATGTATTTATTTATTAATTGGCCAATGATTAATATTTCTAATGCCAAAATTGGTTTGTCTTTGTATTGATGGTAAAGAAATAGCACACCATAAAGACACACACCATAAGGACATCTTATATCATCGGGATGCTTTCCATCGGGATGAATTAATTCGTACCGATGGTGATGAGCAATTACATTGGGATAAAGAGGTTAGTACGTAGTGATGGTAAGGAACAATTACTCCATCGGCTTGAAGTAGTCAGTGCCGATGGTGTCCATCAGATTGGCCTTGTTTCTAACTAAGGCTAATAACCAAGTCCAGAGCACCCAGGCAGCACAATTTAGTCAAAGCTGTATCAAGAGAAGAGACGTCAAGCATTCATACGGAGAAGTTGACTGATTGATTTGATCACAAATTACGTGATTCGTATTAATGCTGATAGCTCAAGATCAGGAGAATGATTTAGAGTTGACATTGGAGACAAAATCAATTTGCCATCATGACGATTAAAGGTTGACATTGCGATGATATCTTGAAGATTAATGCGGTGATTCCTTGACTTTTGGATCTGGATTGGCAGAGAGACTATAAAAAGAAGAAGCTTCACCAAAACTCGGGACAGACAACTCTACACACAAACCTGCCCAGCGCAAACTTCAAGCACATCTGCTTACACTCTTGTTTACAAAACTTGTTTTTAACTTAGACTCTTGTCTACGTTATTGATCTTTTCTTTTCAGTTGATTGTAACGAATTCCATATCAATACAATCTTTCTTAATTTCAATTTAAATCTGATTACCTGATAACCAATCGAAATCTGGGTTAAATGATTAAAACTTTCATGGTGACTTTTAACCAGACTCCACATATCGTCTGATCTTTATCCTATTTTTATTCAAGTTACGTTTATCTTGGATTTTTGTCAATTTTGCTACAAATTGACTGGCATGCGTTTACAACCCAAATTCCCAAGGAGATTTTAGCGCAACAACAACAAATAATTTTATTTATAAAATTTCAATTCTACCGTACCATCTAGATTTTTCCATTAACAAAATATTTTATTTAGAAAAATTCAATTTTTATTTTATTTAGAAAAATTCAATTTCTACAGTACCATCCTAGATTTCTTCAGCAATCTTGCTAAAAAGGGCACCATGGTCTTACTTCCTTCTAATGCATCTGATCCTATACCAACATAATTATTCTTAGCCTATGACCATCTACAAGAGTATCCACATGAAATGAGAGAGGGGGCTTAAGATTGAAATTAGACACTTAATTTTACTATATTAAACAAACTCAAAAAACAATAGGCTACAAGCTCTTTTCTGGGTTTTGTTTCTTTAATCTTTCTTTAGCGGAACAATATTGCTGTAAAAGGCTTTTTGAAATGATTATAAAAAAATTTAGTTGTGGCTATTTATTCCACTTGAGGTCTTAGCATTTATTTACCTTTTCCTTTTAAAAAGAATCTTGCGTATGACTTTGAGGAATTTTTTTTGCCTCAACTACATGAATAACTGTTCAAGCTTGCTTAAATCAATTGCCAATTAACATATAATAATCCATTCGGAAACGGAAACTTCGACTTAGAATTGATTGGGTCATTGTGTTAAAAGCTGAATTGCGCGCTCACAAAATAAATAAATTTTGAGATGGTTCAGAGTATATCGGAATGCATGATGGAAGGAGTAGCTTTTCAAATGCCTAATGAACTAAGAAGGCTATTCGTGACTTTATAAGTGCATTGTAAACTGTCAGATGTGAGGAAACTATGGAATGACTATTATGATGAATGCCTGAGGATTATAAGAGAATGTATGGAATCTCAGTCCAAACCAGACACAAATTGTTTGCACATTACAGAGCATTGCATATTATCTTGAAAGCATGTATGTGAAAAAGCATCAAGAAGTTTGATTTGCCATAGATAGATTTTTAAAATTTGTACATGAGGAATTCAACACATAACACGTACAATCTTGTCAACAAAAAATGAGTATGTGGACATACAGAATGAGTAGATGATAGGAATACAACAGTTCCCCCGGTGAGAGTAAGACGCACAATAATTTCGATGAAGTAGTTGATGACTCAAACAACCATTATCAGGAGAAATTCTTAAATATTCTTACATTGCATGGTTTGTCACCGTAAAGATTATATGTGCACTCTCTTGGGAAATTTCAATGCCTTCAACTAAATTTTTGGTTAAGTAAAAAAATACAAAGAAGTAGAAGGAAACATATAGAAATTATGTATATATTATATAAAGAAGTTCTACTTTCATAGACGTTTAATTTTTTAAAAGAAATCACATTTTCATTACATAATTACACAATAGTAAATAGTAAATAATATTCAGATACCATTTTGGACTATTTAATAATATCTAATTTTAATTGTGATATGTAAGTTAATACGAGGATTGGAAAATATTTCCACCGACAAATGTAACACATTTTTAAAGGAATTTGTTTCAAAAGTAATTTTGTTACGTTTCAATAATTAAATTCTTTGACTTCTAATTAGTTTCATGATATTTATTTGATGTTGAATTTAAAATTTACTTCAACATAATTCCAATACAATATAATAATTTAATTCTTTGATTCTTTTATTAATTTCAATTATTTTTTTATTTAAACGCGTTCGGCCACGTGCAACGCACGTGAAACTAAGACTAGTAATAATAAATATTGCAATTCATATTCGTGAGGAATTATCTCTTGTTTTGCCTATTCATGGGGAGATGGATCGAAACTATTGGTTAGACTCGTCGGATGGTTTGTTTTCTGTTTCGTCTGCTTATAAGTTACTTGCTAATGAGTCCATTGATGATCTTGGTTTGAAGAAACTTTGGAAATTGGACGTTCCACCTAGAGTGAAGCATTTTCTCTGGTTGGTTCGGCATGATCGACTTCTCACTAGATTGGCTTGTTTCTGTAGACAGATTACTCCTGTTGCAACTTGTCCTAGATGTGGGGTTGCTGACGAATCTGTTCTTCATGTTCTTAGAGATTGTGCCACGTTTCAATCAATTTGGTCATCTTGGTTACATGGTGCCAGGTTGGTTCGTTTTAATTCTTTGAACTTGAATGACTGGTTGCGTTACAATTTTGCTATGAGTAAATTCTTGGTGGATTCTCAAGTTTCTTAGCCTGTGTTGTTTAGCTTCGTATGTTGGTATATTTGGAGATGGCGTAATTGCTTGCTGTTTGAGGTTAATTTTACTTGGCCTGATCATCCTTCTTTCATGATCTCTTCTAGTGTTCATGAGTTTCGTAGTTTCAGGTCAAATCTACATCTTCCAAATCATAGATCTACTGCTCTTATTGGTTGGTTAAAGCCCCCTATAGGGTTTGTTAAGATTAATGTTGATGCAGCAGCTAGAACGCACCCAGGCGAACTTGCAGCAGGTGGTATTTGTAGAGATTCTGATGGTATGTGGCTTTTCAGCTTTACTTGTAAACTTGGATGGGGGCATATTTCGAAAGATGAACTGTATGCTATTTATCATAGATTAAGGATTGCTTGGGAATTTGGTCATAGACTAATCATTGTGGAATCTGGCTCTCTTGTTGCTATTACTAAAATCCTACAGTCTCCAGCTTTACAGGATCCTTTGTCACCAGTTATTCAGAGATGTCGTGAGTTGCTTCAACGAGATTGGCAATGCTCTTTTGGTTCATGTTTATCGTGAGGCCAACATGTGCGCGGATTACTTGGCTAGTTAGGCCTATCATGGTTCCTTTGATGTTGTCGTTTTGGATCAACTGCAGGGTGTGCTTCATCGCTTCATCGAGGAAGATATACGGGGTATTGTAAGGCCTAGGGCCATTGTTAGCTAAGCGGTCTTGGACTGCTCTTATGTACCAAAAAAATATTGCAATTCATTTGAACAGGACCATATGACCATATGTCGTTATCTTAGGTTTTTTTTTCCTTAATTTTATTATTACCTACTATACTTAATAAGAGAGAGCTTGAAATAGATTAGCTCATAATTTACCACATATGGATTATAATGTAGGTGTAAATTATGTTTGATATGATTTGCCTCCACACGTTTGTAATCTCGATTTTGGAATGGGTTTTGGAATGAATGGAATTAAGATGATCAATTTACTAAAAGAAAAAGAGAGCTTGAAATTCATAAAAAATTGGGTATATATTATTTATGTTTTGTCAATTTTATGTGCAATCTCTTCAAGTCCCAATGTTAGATCTTATATGGTCATTATCACACGTGTGGTCTACTATGTTCAATTATAAAACTTTGCCAGAAGGCTATATAGAAATAGGATTTGGCCCCAATAGCCGCAGGGGTTGTTGGCGACACCCATGCAAAATTTATGTTACATTACATACTTATCAATGAACATTTATGTTGACGTATATAGCTTATAGTTAGGGATGTATATCAGCAATTTTGTCTTTTTTCTTTTGGGTAGCTCTCAGGAGGATCAAGGAGTTAATCAAAAGACAGACCATAGTAAATTTATAATTAAGGTGGAACTAACAACATATTTAATTTGTTAACATAATATGGACTATTGACTAGGATTGTTCCAGATTTAATACACTAGGGTTGTATTTGGGGTTGGATATATTAGATAAGATCAACGAATAGAATGATAATTTGTGCACCGGTTCATAACCTAATTAGCAGAAGAAAGAACATAAATTTTTATTCACACACTATCTGCACATCCATCATCCAATCTTATCTGAGTTATTATTTGATAAATCGTCAGTGTAGTTTCTGGACTCCACAAGCGGTTTAAAGATTGACAAGTACCACATTTCAGTATTAATTAGATTTTTAATATTTCAATATATTCCCTAAGAAAACAAATGTCACCCTTCTAGACCCACACGTGCAATCTACTAAACTCAACTATGTATTGAATAATTTTCCATCTTATTTTATCCTATTCATCCTAAAAGACAACCTAACATAAAACAAATAGTAGTTAATTAAGAAGTAAATCTTAAAATCTGACTAAAAGTTTGGGAAAGTACTCAATTTAGGTATAATTCTTTAGATTGAATCTAATTAGAAAGAGTTTTGGTTGTCAACCAAATTAACCTTTTTATTTCATAACTAGTGGAGAGGATACTCATCTGAAATACTAATTGGGTAGGCATCTAAATTTTTTTTTACACAATAATATTCTAATTATGAAATAAATGTTTTGGAGGATAAAGTACCATTTTTCTCCTTGAACTTGTAACGTTTGGACGTTTTGCTCCCTGAACTTTAATTTTGGATATTTTACCCCCTGAACTCTCAATTTGAGCCTCTATTGCCCCATGAGTAACAAACGTGACTAACGGATTCGTTAAGGCGCTGATGTGGCGTGACATGTTGGACGGAGTTTTGGACATTTTGCCCCCTGAATTTTAATTTTGGACGTTTTGCCCCCTAAACAACAATAAGCTCAATTCGGATTTGACCTAACGTCTATTATTAAGAGGGCAATACGGAGGCTCAATTTGAGAGTTCATGGAGCAAAATGTCCAAAATTGAAGTTCAGGGGGTAAAACCTCCAAATACTACAAGTTTAAGGGGGAAATGGTACTTTTACCATTCTTTCGAAAATAATGGGCTTATAATGTGCAATATTCACGAAAAAATCCAATCAAATTATAAACCTAATCTCATTTCACTCATTCCTCTCGACATATCTATTCCCTTTTTCCTCCCAACCGTCTTCTCATTATGCTTACCGTCCAGCCATTGACCATGAACAGTCACCATCCTCTTCCACGTCCTCATTGATCATCCTCCCCTCCTCCCTCCTACGATCGCCAACGAAGCATTCCTTTAGTTGCAACAAGCCTCCCCTTGACAAAGCAACCTCCTCTATTGCGAACCATCCTCGCCGTCAACTTCTCTCTCCTTTATCGCTTTCCCAATTCTCTTTTCTTTCTTTTTCCTCCCTTTTGATTTTGTGTTTCCATTTCCGTTTCTTTTATTCCGACAGCCTCAATTTTTTTCATATTTCAAGAATATTTAAGGATTTTTTTATTCTTCAATTTCTAATAATAGTTTATATATGCTCAAAAGCTTGGCCTCTTGCAATGACAATTTAATTAATTTCATTCATTTTTCATATGTGCTAAGGTTTTGAAGAGTATTTGTAAAGAAAATACAAATTCTTTATTCTTAGGCTAACTACTCATTTAAAGGCTCAATGTTTGCGAAAATTCTCGTTTTACAGTCTATCATTTAAAAAAATCATATCCGAGCCCAATATTACAAGATTTGCTTAATTAAGTGCCTCAGGTCATTTGCAATAGCATGTAAGTAGTACGTGTCACGTGTGAACCAATAATATGACAACATGTGGCAATTGAATAATTAAAAGTATAAATATTTAAAATTTGCCAATCATGACGACGTTAAGCATGACGGCATATGAACAACACGTGCAATATACAATGACGGTGGATTTTTTATTGAGTCAATTTTGCAACGTTGGACCTTGAAATGAGGTTTTTTAAATTGAAGAACTCTAAAATGAGCATTTTCCAAAATGTTGAGCCCTTAAATGAACATTTAACCCATTAATTATTGATGTTTAATTTGGTTTTGGTTTGATTTTGCTAATGAATTTATATTCATCTAGTACAAACTTTTATGGCTATTTACTCAAATCGGTCTCTAACGTTTACCAAAATGTTCAAATTGAGGCATATGCTTTTAATTTGGTTAAATAAGGACTTAACCTTAGCAAATCTACTCAAATAAGGATCAGACATCAATTCAAACAAGCGCGTGGATGTCGTTATGTCTAACGGAGTCATAATATGGAAATTACTGTATCATTTTTATTCTTTAAATTAATTTTCGGAAAAATGAAAAATTAATATAAAACTCAGTATAAAGAAAAAAAAATTAGGGTTCATAGAACCCATAATATTTTTTTTGCCTCAGCCATCGTAAATCGCCACCCAACCACTATTAACTGCTATGCAACTGCCGTTCATTGAAACTCACCAACGTCAAAATAAACTCAAAATTGAATATCTTAGCTTTTTTCTTCTTGAAGGGACATGGCCTTAAAAACTAAGTAATAGTCACCATCCGTTGGCAAAATTTGGGGGATTTGTTAAGCTTCAGTTTCAAAAGCCCAAGAACGAACATTTCGGCATGATTTCGACAAATGCCCAAACCTTCTGTTTCAGTTTTTGGTATTTTTCTCTTTTAATTTTTCTTTCTTTCTTTCTTTTCGCTAGTTTTTATCGGTATGTTGATCTTTTTGGCCTTTGCGTTTTTGGTGAAAGGGAAATTATCCTGTCAAATGGGTTTGTTGGGTTTTGGGTGATTTCAAAAATTAATTTTCCATTCCATTCAAGATCCAAAATTTTTTAATCTTTTTGTTGTTATTTGGTATAAGTAATTGTTTTGGAGAATTAAGATATGATTTTTCAGTTTGGTAATAAAATGTAAAGGAAGCTAATTACAAAGTAACAGTAGAAAGCTGCCTGAGAGTATTTTGTCGAAGGCTTAATAATATTTAAATTAAATTCTGATTCTTCATTTTTTTAATAGTTTGGTCCAAAAAAACTCTCAATTTTTTCTTCACTTTGTGAATTTCGTAGATCGTTGAATATGTCTAGGAATGATTTGCATTTTTTTTTCAAATTTGATGGTTCTTTTCTTTGACATGTTGAATTTTTCTGGTAATATTGGATAATCCTAGTTGATGGACAGACAATGGTGGTCGATGGCAACAACGGTGATACAGCCAATTGATTTCTAGCACATCTCTATTTTTCTTATCATTTATAAGTAATTAAGATAATGAAAATGTAATAGTACTTAATTAAGTTAAACCAATTAATAGTATAAGTTAAATTGACATAAAAAAGAAATTCAAACCTATGTTCAATGCCATGTTTCAAATTGTAATTTGTTAACACGTCATCACTAAGGCGTGTATTTCACACACCATTCCAATTGATATCAGGCTATGATTTGAGCCGATTTTACAACGGGTCTAATTTGGCCAAATTAGAAGGTTGAACCCCAATTTGAACAGTTTTATAAATGTTATGGACCAAATTAAACAATTAGCCAACTTTTATGTACAAGAAGAAACCGGTGTAGGTGGTGGCTGGTGTGGGCGTAGGTTAGAAAGATGGTCCAATTGACACGAGTCAAAAGAGCATTAATGTTAGAAAGGGACATTTCATTAATAATACTCTAGTAAGGGAGGGTAGTGCAAAAAAGAGTTCACAAAATCAAACCCAAAAGTAGACCCCCCACCCTAGCATTGAGATGAGTATCGTTTCTTTCTATATTTGCATTAAAAAAAAAAAATCGACTTTCCTGGCCTTCCCAAGTCCCAACCCATAACATTCTCTTTTGTCAAAATCCCTTGCCGAATTGAAATCTTTGGTAGGGTTGATTGATTGAATTAAACCCCTCATCGACCCCACCCACGACACAATCATTGCTATTTGCTAGTAGCACCTTCATAGATTATTTTACATTATATATTCATGCACTTAATAGTTACTACTTCATTTGTAATTTCTCATCACTAATAATAATTGCTTATTTTTTCGTATTAATTCGCACCATTCATATTGGCAACCTAATATGAGGTTACACAATAACCAATTATACAGACCACTCCCTTACCCAAATAATATAATACTCCCTCTGTTCCAAATTAATCGACTCTTTTTGAAATTAATATGATTCTTGGGAGTTGAGACGGAAGGAGTATATTATTAATCGACTCTTTTTGAAATGAATATGATCCTTGGGAGTTGGGACGGAGGGAGTATGTTATATTATTGTATTTCTAATTAGAGATAATATAGGTTAATTAGATGAAAGACAAAATAAGACCCCTTACTTTCACAAAACCTTCATTTTAGTCCCTTACCCAGAAGATGATCATTTTAATCCCTATACTATCAAGACTATGTAATCCAACTACAAATTGTAGTGATTCGTTTGTTTGCTGTCAATTATACTGACATGGTATTAATTGAGTTGATCTGTTGACTTTTGATCGAGCCACAATTCTCATGTGTAATGTTGAATAAAAAAATGTAACAATAAAAATATGTATGATTATACAATACACTTTGTGTATAGTTTAGACTTCACAAATGGGGTTAATGTATTGACACGTACCATATTTCTTAGTTAATTTAGTATTTAATATTAAAATATATTCCCTAAATGACTCATGTCAACTCTTAAACCCCGTACGTGTACTCTATTAAATTCCACTGATAGTTTATTGTATAATTTCCCTAAAAATATACCGAATTCAAGTGACAGACCCTTTTTAATCCGAAATTAAACGTAAGACAAAAGTTAACAAATTGGCTAGTTATTGCCACCTTAGCATAATTGATGGGGCAAACAAACGAGTAACGACCATTACATTTTGTCCTTGTATCACACAATCTTTATAGTTGAGAGATTAAAATGCTCGTTTTCTGGATAAGGCACTAAAATGAATATTTCATGAAAGTAAGGGACCTATTCAATACTTTTATTGCACTCATTGTGATGATCAAGTAGGTATTAAGGAGTAACAGAGTCTGAGAAATAATTTTGGGAACTAGAAGCTTGATTTCATTATGTAACTATATGGATTTTGTTAGGGTCCAAAATCGGGAAGGCCCAAATCCACCAAATCCTTTTCAAACATACTCAAAGGTTGGGCCAATCTATCTCTTACCCACTCCTACTTTCCTTTGACCCAACAAAACACATACACAAATATTGGGTAAATGGGCCCACAAGTACCTCACAAAAGCCCATCTCTCTTACCCATTAACTAAAAGTCCCCAAACACAATTATAACACAGGGGCAATTCTCTTTCTAAAGTCCTCAAACACATTTATAACACAGAGGCATCAATACAAAAGTCCCCAAACACATTTATAACACAGGGGCACCTCTATTCCAAAGTCCTCAAACACATTTATAACACAGAGGCATCTATATCAAAGTACCCAAACACAATTATAACACAGGGCAACTCTCTCTAAAAGTCCTCAAACACATTTATAACACAGAGACATCTATATCAAAGTCCCCAAACACAATTATAACACAGGGGCAATTCTCTCTATGGCAAAGACTCATAATATATGTGACACATTTGGGCCTTGCCATCAAATTCCTAACTTATATATATATAGCAAAGGCTCATATCATATACATCATGTTGGGCCTTGCTACCTCAAAGCTCTCTTTCGGGCTCAAAAGGTCCAAAACAATGGAGCCTTGTCACCTCACCACCAAGCCAAAAAGCATGAAGATAAAAGGCACAAAATCATATCCTCCTGCTGCAGCATGTCAGACTTTCCTGCTATGGAAAGAATCTAAGGGAAGGATTTTCCTTAATTCAAATTTCTTCACATTTATCTACTTATGGTAAAGGATTATCGCTAATTAATCCTCATTGCAGGAACTAATTGTGGTCCAAACCCACAAGCGGGAAAACAAATTGGGGGAAGCGGCTTGGAAGGCAAAAGGGGAAGGAATCTCCCTTGATTACTCTTCTTGAAGGGAGTGGTTATGCTTGGAAGCCATTACTTAACACAAAAAGGTAATCAACGAGTTGCAGAGGATGGAATCAAAAGACAAGCTAATTTGACTTTGGGAGGAGCCCAGCTAATCTGCTGGAAAAGTAAAATCGGTGACGATGACACATGCTTGATAAAATATGGGATTGATTTCAAGACAAGATGGTCACCACTGTTAGCTTCCTCAAATCGGAAGATTCTTTGCCTTGGACCCTAAAGCTACTCATTAAATTAATCAAAAAGCAAGAGTCGAATAGGGCAGCTGGACAAGAGGAACGCTATAAAAAGGAGTCACCACCGGCGAAAAGAGGGGGATTTTTTTTTGGAACAATTTTTCCAGCTACTTTGGCCATCCACTTTTTGGCTACTCTCAAGAATCACTCCACAATCATATTTCCCAAGAATCCTTATCACCTATTCAAGGATTACAAGCAACAAAATAAAGAGATTAGTTTCATCCTCCCCAAATCAGTGTTTTCCTCCATCGTCGATGGCTTGTGTTTTGATTCCATTGCTCTCACTATATTCCTTCTTCTTTTCTCCCAAATCCCACTTCCAATTTGTTACCCATAAGTTCTGAAATCAATAAAGAGTTTTGATTCATTTTATTTCAAAGAAAATAGATTTTTGCTATTTTCGTTAATCTTTTTCATCTTCCTCAGTTCTATTATATAAAAGGCTGAGTTTATTCTCCTCCTGCTATCCGATTGCTTCTATCCTGCAAGAGCTGAGTTGCTCTGGTTTTCCTGCCGCACTACCATTTATTTGGACAACAACATCTTGGATCTCATCTTGTATAACACAGCTCCTCTTCTAGGGAGATTTGGGTTAGGCTTGAGCCCATAGTGAGCCGCACCAGGCCTTCCTCACATTCCCACAAAAAGGCTCCCACATTATTTATAATACAAATATAGGTTAGGATAAAGATAAGGTTGTGTGTTTAAAATACAAGACTTAGCTAACTATACAACTAAGTCAGAATACAATCTTATCAACAATTTGAATTTGAATTTCCATTCAAATTCTTTCCACTGATACTCCCCCGCAAGATGGAGGTGCCATTTGCAACTCCAATCTTGAACATCAATGTCTGAAAACGTTGGTGAGGTAACGCCTTGGTCAAGGCATTAGCCTGTTGAGCTTGAGATGGTATGTGCTGCACTTTCAGTTGGCCTTGGCTAACCTTTTCTCTAACAAACAGATAATCTAAGGCTAAGTGTTTCATCCTCGAGTGAAAAACCGAGATTGCACATGTATAAGTAGCACTTAGATTGTCACAAAGTACAATTGGAGGTGCCAAATTCTGCTGTAGATGAAGTTCTGATAGAAGTGATTGAATCCAGGTGAGTTCAGCAATTGTTCTGTTGAAGATCGAGCAATTGTTGTTTGCTTCTTTGAACTACAGAAAATAGGTGTATTACCAAGCTTAATGAAAAATGCTGAAGTAGACCTTCTGTCTTCCGGATCACCTGCCCAATCAGAGTCTATAAAAGCAAGCATATTCAAATTCCTTTCTCTGTTGATCTTAAGGCCATAAGACAAGGTGCCTTTAAGATACTTGAGAACCATCTTCAATGCTTGAAAGTGTGTTTGTGTTGGTTTGTGCATAAATTGGGACAATTTATTTACTGCAAAGGAGATATCTGGTCATGCAAGTTTAAGTACTGAAGAGAGCCAACTATCTTCCTGTATTCTTCTTCATTCATTGTTGCAGTGCCATCATTAAGCTTTAGTGGCAATGTTGTAGAGATTGGAGTGTTGGCTGACTTGGCACCGGTCGTATGTGTCCTGTCAAGAATCTTTGTGATGTACTTCTGTTAAGATAAGAAGAGGCCATTTACAGTTTGTACAACTTCAACACCTAAGAAAAAATTTAGTGTGCCAAGATCCTTTAATGAGAATCGAGCTGCAAAATCCTGTACAAACTGTTGAGTGAATGACTTCTGATTTCCAATCTCGGTAGCTAAGGCTATAATGCCATGAAGCAGCAACTGGTCTTGCTGAATCCAGTGATCATATGCTAGATTTGGGTTTGAAATAGCTGGATTATCAGAAGAAGGTAAGTGAGAGGGTGGACAAGGCTTGATCCATCAATAAAGCCTGTGAGTCTATGACCAGTTAACAAGGAAGTGAATTGTGCTCGCCAAGAAGGAAAGTTTTGAAGACTGAGCTTGATAGGCAATTGAGTCGCTGAATTTATAGTGATAAGGGAGGGAAGATCATTTGTTTGATTAATAGTCTGATTGTTTGTGTTGCGAATGGTGGGAATGGTGGATGAGTTTTCAGAAGATTGAGTCGACATTGATAGGGAAGAGGAAGGAAAGATAGAGAGGAAAAAAATTTCAATGATTTTTACCGGCTCTTGATACCATAAGGAGTAACAGAGTCTGAGAAATAATTTTGGGAACTGGAAGCTTGATTTCATTATGTAACTGTATGGTATTTATAATACAAGTATAGGTTAGGATAAAGATAAGGCTATGTGTTTAAAATACAAGACTTAGCTAACTATACAACTAAGTCAGGATACAATCTTATCAACAATTTGGATTTGAATTTCCATTCAAATTCTTTCCACTGATAGGTATGTGTTTTTGGTTTTTGGTTTTTCCTTTTTTCTTTTAAATGCTTTTCCTTCTTCCTATAGATAAGTGATAAGTTGTGGTCTAAATTATTTTCTTATTATTCCATATGCATGCACGAAATAAACAAGAAAATTAAGACGATAAGTGTGGAAGCAAATAACATGGCATAAGGAGAATTAATAAGAATAAAAAAATGTTTAACGAACAAAAACGTCAACGGTTTGTTTTGTAGTTGAAATATGAATTTAGAACGTAGTTTTGCAGAAATTTTCGATTTGGCTTTTAACATTTTAATTGAGTATATTAAGATTTTAACATTTTCAATTTGGAGCAAATAATGACTCAGTTGAAAATCTATTACAATTTGGGTTTTAGAATTATATATGATAAGGTTAAAAAAAAACTTAAAAAGAAAAAAAGATCTCCTCGATTAAAAAACTTGGACAATTAAGATTAATAATGGAAAATATAATCTACAATCATACCCTTATTTTGACTGAATTTGAAAAAAAAATTAAACCTTTATTTGACCTGATTTGATAATATTTAGTATTTGAATGACCAATTTAAAATGTTGGGTCCTAAATTGAGATTTTTGTAAAAATATAAACCGCTAATTGTGATGTCAACCCTAACTAAATTAAAATGTTAAGGACCAAATTGAGATTTTTTACTTAAGTCGAACCAAAATTGAGATTTAAACTTTGTTTGCTTAAAAAAAAGCCTTGAAATTCGGAGCCAGGATTTTTATATTGAATATATTATACATATAAACACATTAGATTTTTTTTGCCAAAAAAAAAACACATTAGATTTTAGGTTACAAGAGAGTTGAAAAAAATCAATTAAGATATATAGCTCTATAAGTTAACAGTAGCTTTGAACGCTTCAAAATTTTATATAATAGATTACTTATTATTAGACAAATTTTTGCTTTTTAATCATCTTAGAGACATAGTGTTGGTAAATCAATCTTAATGGATTTTTCTCTCTCTGAGTTTCTTCCTCTCCAGGGACTCTTGGTAGAGGCTCACCTCTGTCCTAGTACAGATCTGTTCCTTGTGATAACATTAGAATCACTAAGGATTTCTTTTTTCCAACCTTATCCGGTTGACCTAGCTGTTTTGCAACTGCCTTTGGAAAATCCATTAAGGATATTGCTATCAAGATTCGATCGTTTTTCAATTTCAAATTTTGAATTGAATCTGTTACTTTTATGTTATCAGAGGGTTTCGTTGCTTGTGATCTTGTTTTGGTATTGGTGGTTGTTTTACTGGTGGCCTTGCTGTTGTCTTCTTTTTCCTCTCTTTCCATCAAAGCATCTGTTTTTCTTCTTTTTGCTTTCTTCTATTATGGCTGTTGAACAACTATCGAGCTTTTGTTCGAAATTGTCAATCAATGAGGGCGAACAATCCAAAGTGGTCATTACCAAGGAATGGCTAGAGGAAAGTGACGATGGGATGCCAGTTTACTTCTTAATTGGTAAGCTATTTGCTAAGAAGCGAGCAAATTTGGAAGGCATGCGCACGACTCTATTTAATGCCTGGGGTTTGGAGACGGGTTTGGTGGTTAAGGAGATGGCGGACAAGGTTTATCTCTTCAGTTTTGAGGAGGAGTCAGATAGGCATCGCGTCCTAGTTAATCAGCCTTGGCACTTCAACAGGAATCTGCTTGCGTTGAAGGGATATGATGGTGTGGAGAAACCTGAAACCATTATATTTTATACTTGTCCCTTTTGGATAAGGATATACGAGCTTTTACCAATCATGATGACGGAGAAGATCGGTGCTGCTGTGGCTGGTGCGGCTGGTAAGGTACTCGAAATTGATCATCAGTGGGGCAAGTTCCTTCGAGTACGGGTACTGGTGGATCTCTTACAGCCGATAATGGACAAGACGGAAGTTACTTCTCCTTATGGGGAAATTGAAGCAGAGTTCTGTTACGAGGACATGCCAGATTTTTGTTTCATCTGTGGTATGTTTGATCATGTGTCAGAGGGTGACTGCTTGCTGGCGGTGGAGATGCGAAAGTCTCAGGGATTTGTTACTAAAAAGTATTCAGCCAAGCTCAAGACGGGTTCTCCCCGTCCAAAATCTTCTCGTTTTGATGGTGGTGAGGGTGTTATTCGAGTAGGGGGATCGGGTTCCAGGAGGTCGAGTCCTTTATCGGTGACTTCAAGTGTAAGAGGTGGAGGCGGAGGCTCGGCTCAGTTGGCTTACTCGGCATCAAGCAATCGCCGGCCATTTCGTAACCACGTCGACAGTCTGGTGCTCCGGGGAAAGCAAGCGGCGAGAGCCATTATTTCCGATGATGTTTCCTGTGAGATACTTTCCCACAATCCAGGGAGGGTAGTTCCGCCAAATGGGGGAGGAGGGAATCCCGTAAGTGTAGGACCGAGAAGTGGGGAGAGATCAGTTTGGTTAGTTGCAACACGTGGGGAGGAAGGATCGAGATTTCAGGAGGAAGTTAATGAACTTTATGGCGGTTTAGGCTTATCGGCTAATGGGGTGCCAGCAAATTCGGATATGAGGTTTCGAGAATCAGTTATTGCGTACAAAGAGAAGGCCAAAGCTTTAGCCGAGAATCAAGGGAACAGTTCAACGGAATCATCAGCTTCCTTTGGGTGTGGAAGATTACTCGGTCAACAGCAGGTTTTTAGGAATGGAATTATGCTTGGGCAGCAAAGGTCGGGGTCAATTTCGTCTCCAGCAATACCGGGGATAGGTGGGCCATCTATGGGCTTGGAGCGGGCTGGAGAAAATGGGCTTGGAGCGGGTTGGAGAAAATGGGCTTACAGCGGGCTCGGGTGGGATAGAAGTGGGTGGGCAGAATGTTTTGTCTATGCGGTCTGGGCTTGGACCGGATATGATGGGTTTAGTGAGTGGGCTAGTGGCGGGTTCCTCACAAAATCCAAATGCTATTGGTTTGGGTGATTCGACAGGGTCAAGGACGAATGGGTATGATCCTGCTACTCCTTTTGTTTTTGGTGCAGGAGGCCCTTCAAAGCCTAAGCAACGGAAGTGGAAAAAGCACGCTCGTGCTACAGATAAGTATTCTTTTAAGGCTTTAACCAGGCATATGGTTTCCCAGGTGGGTGATAAGAGATTACCGGGCTTTGCTATTCGAGAATATGATCACGGTTCTGCAACTAAGAGAACAAGGGAAGGTGATTCGGGTAGGTTTGATAATGGTGTTGTATCTTCACATCAACAGAGGATAGAGCAGGATTTTGGAGCTGATCCGTTAGCAGTACCAGCTGGAGCGGATGACATTGATGCTAGAGTGGCGAGGGCGAGCTCAGATCGTCCTTGTCAGGACCCATGAGTTGTATGGCTTGGAATTGTCGGGGTTTGGGGGCATCCCGGAAAATTCATGTTTTGTCAAATTTAATAAAATGTAATAAACCCTCAATTTTATTTCTGTCAGAAACTAAGAAAACTAGTAACGAAATGGAATGGGTTCGATGTCGTTTGGGTTATGATTGTTGTTTTACTGTAAACTGTGTAGGTAGAGCTGGAGGACTTGCTTTGCTTTGGCAAGATTCTTCCTTACTTAATATTGTTTCATTTTCCTTATCTCATATTGATGCTCATGTTAATATTTCCACAAATGAAACATGGCGGTTCACGGGTTTTTATGGTCGACCAGAGACAAATCGGCGCCATGAATCATGGACTTTACTCAGGCAATTCTCAGAGCAATCTTCGTTACCATGGATGTGCGTAGGTGATTTTAATGAAATCTTAACTAGTGATGAGAAGATTGGAGGCCCAATAAGAGCCCAACGACAAATGCAGTTGTTTCGTGATGCAGTTGAATTTTGTGCTTTTAGGGAATTACCCATTAAAGGCCCATTGATGACTTGGTCACGTAGGATGTATGGTGAAACGATCTTTGAGAGACTTGATAGGTGTTTTGTAACTGATAATTGGTTGAGTCTTTTTCAACACTCTTTTGTTCAAGTACTCATGACCTCAGAGTCTGATCATTTACCTCTTCATATATCAGTCTTGAATAACCCTTCGGTTGAGATTACTCGGGGGCATAGATTTCGATTTGAACGTATGTGGGTATCCCATGAAGGAGTGGAAGAAGTCATTAAGGATAGCTGGAATTTTCGGGAGGAGGCAAGTATTCAACAACGCATTGCTAATTGTGGACGCACTTTAAGCCATTGGGATAGGACGGTGTTCGGAAATGTTCGTCATTCGATAAGAAGGAAGAAACAAGATCTTGAAAGAATCTTTATTGCGGCACAAACAAACCCCGTGGATGGGTCTTTGACTGATTGCTTAAATGATTTAAGCGAACTTTATGATTGGGAGGAATTGATGTGGCGACAACGATCGAAGGCTTCATGGCTTCGGGAGGGTGACAGGAATTCAAAGTTCTTTCACTCTATTGTCAATTCACGCAAAAACAGGACTACTATTCCCTCAATACAGGACGATAATGGGGTTTGGCAATCGGACTTCTCTTCCGTAGAGAATGTGGTGGGTTCGTATTTCCGTAATATTTTTTCTACAAGAAGACCATTACACTCGGATGTGGAGCAAGTGATTGGAGTGGTGGATAGGCGTGTTACTGCAGATATGAATGCTCAGCTGCTACGAGATTTCACGGCTGAAGAAATTCGGCTAGCAGCATTTGATATGGGAGCGGATAAATCGCCAGGACCAGATGGTATGAAACCACTTTTCTATCAACGATACTGGCACATTGTTGGTACAAAGGTTAGTGAGATGGCGTTAGCTTTTTTGAACTCAGGTGGTACTTTGGCTGATTTTAATCAAACCGATGTTGTATTGATTCCTAAGAATGATAATCCGTCCTCAGTAAAAGATTATCGTCTGATTAGTTTGTGTAATGTGATCTTTAAGATTGTGTCTAAAGTTTTAGCGAATCGGCTTCGGGAGGTTTTACCTTTGGTTATTGGTCCTAACCAGAGTGCATTTATCCCTGGTAGAATGATTTTTGACAGTTCTATTACTGCTTTTGAATCTATCCATTATATGAAGAATAATAGGGGGTGGGGAGAAACACATGGCTTTGAAACTCGATCTAAGTAAAGCTTATGATCGGGTTGAATGGGTTTTTTTGGAAGGAATCATGTCTCGATTGGGCTTTTCAGATCGTTGGATTGTTTTGGTGATGGAATGCGTAAGAACAGTTACGTATTCCATATTGGTTAATGGTTCGCGGTCAGAGTCTTTTGCACCTACAAGGGGAATCAGGCAAGGTGATCCATTATCTCCGTATCTCTTTCTATTCTGTATGGAAGGGTTATCATGTCTGCTGAAGCGAGCAGAGCTGAATGGTGAGATTAAAGGAGTAGCGGTGAGTCGGTATGCCCCACGCATTTCTCATTTGTTCTTTGCGGATGATAGTCTTCTCTTTCTTCGGGCAGCAGTGGGGGAATGTGATGTAATCTTGGATATTTTGCGCCAGTTTGAGTTAGCGTCAGGGCAACAGATAAATATTGATAAGTCAGCGGTGATGTTTAGCTATAATACACCAGTGGATTTGAGAAATGTTATTATGCAACATTTGGGTATCCAGAGAGTTTTGGATAAGGACCGGTATTCGGGTCTGCCGATAATGATTGGGCGATCGAAAAGACGGGAGCTACAACTCATAAAGGACAGATTATGGAAACGACTTCGAAGCTGGAGCGGTAAGTTGTTATCGATTGCTGGAAAAGCGGTTATGATCCAATCTGTTGCTCAAGCCATTCCGACGTACCTCATGAGTTGTTTTCGATTCCCGAAAACTTTTTTTCATGAGCTGAATATGCTTATAGCTAAATTTTGGTGGGGAAGCACAGACTCTAAAAGGAAGATTCACTAGAAGGCCTGGGATTCTTTGTGTTTTTCGAAGTTAGACGGAGGCTTGGGGTTCAGGGACTTCGAATCTTTCAACTTGGCTTTGCTTGCTAAGCAAGGCTGGAGGCTTATTCAGGACGAGGATTCATTGTGCTTTAAAGTCTTGAAAGCAAAATATTTTCACCGAGTTTCTTTCATGCAGGCTACTTTGGGAGGTAATCCATCGTTTGTTTGGAGGAGTTTGTTAGCTGGTCGCGAGGTTATTAGGCACGGATCTCGTTGGAGGATCGGTAATGGCCAAGATGTCGATATTTGGAGAGATAAATGGGTGGCGAAACCACCAATGTACCAGCCGGAAGCGCGGCCTGGAACAATCCAACAAATGAATCCTGTCTCGGTCCTGTTTGATAATAGTGGGTATTGGGATGAGGATTTATTGAATGAGCTGTTTGTGTGTGAGGATGTTTATAGAATATTATGTATACCTCTGCATTTGTCAGACTCGGATACTTTGGTTTGGAATCATTCTACGGATGGGCAGTACTCAGTGAGAAGTAGTTATCATGTTGCGAGGATGATTCTGGGGAAGGAGGTCGCGGATGTGGGAGCAAGATTGGCTTTTTGGCGTTTGATTTGGGGATCTAATGTGGCACCAAAGGAGAAGTTTTTTATGTGGAGGTTGGTTCATGGTATTTCGCCGAGTAAGACTAACTTGCAATCAAGGGGTATTTTAGTAGATCAAGTATGCTCGGTATGTGGCGGAATTGAATCTTCCATCTTCCATGTCTTCTTTGATTGTGCTTTTAGTCTAAAGGTCTGGGATCTAATGTGTCCTTGGCTTCCTGCGTCTATTATGCAATGGGAAACTAGGGAGAATTTTTGGGAGTGCTTGTTGGTTAAAGCAAGTCAACTAGGATCAGTGGACATTTTATGTATTGTTTTGTGGTTGATATGGTTTAATCGAAATAAAGCACTTCATGAGCATGTATGTGAACTCCCTTCGGCTCTCTGTATAATGGCAACTAGATTATTGGGGGAGTTTGTGGCATCTACTAGACGAGTATCATGTTCTCCTTATATGGAACAGCAGATTTGGCATCCACCAGTTGCTGGTTTGGTGAAGATCAATACAGATGCAGCTTTCTACCAAGAAAAGGATGAGGCAGTGTTAGGTGTTGTAGTCAGGAATTATTTAGGCCATGTTCTACTCTCCGGTACGACAAGGATAGATAAAGTTACTAGTGTGTTATTTGCAGAAGTATATGTAGTTCGATTTGGGTTGATACTAGCTCATTCTCATGGGTACTTGGACTGTGATGTTGAAAGTGATTGTACCCAAGCCATTAAAGAGATAACTAGGAAAGGCCCATCATTATGGGAGGGAGGTTCCCTGATCAGTCACATTAAGTGGTTGGTTTCTTATTTTAATGTTTGTACTTTTAGACATGTTAATAGAAATGCTAATAGGTTAGCACATATATTAGCCCACGTGGATTATATTGTAGGGGCTAATTATGTTTGGTGTGGAATTCCTCCACACGTGTGTAATCCTGATATTTGATTGCAATGAAAGAATGATATTTTTCTCTAAAAAAAATCATCTTAGAAACCATTATATTGATATATTTGGAGGCCATACTTAATCTTGGAGATATATTAATATAAAAATTCCTATAACACTATATATAACTTAAGTTTTCATAATTCTTGGGCCCCCTCCAGTTACAACGTGGCTCCGCCACTGTTAAAATTGAAATGAAAAAAATATATTTACCAAATATCAAATATTAACAATAGCATCCAATAACGCATGTTAGTTTGCGTGAAATGAGCTAAATGCTATTTAAACAAAGTCTTAAACCTGAGTTTTATTAAAAAGAGAAAATATAAGTTTAGAGATCTTATTCTATTTTTGAGATAGTTGTTATGAAAGTTATGACAAAAAAGAAAATAAGTACCTTATACTAAAATAAATAGAATTAATTGTTAATAATCAGGGTGGCCTGCGTTTGCGCTGCAGTCATCTTCTTATTAGTGCTATATTTTTTGTAGTTATTTAAGTCGGTTAGTAAGAAGATATTGCATTGGTTGTAAATTAATCAGTTAGGAGAAACTCATACATCAAAACAAATAATTCGCAAATATAAAGCAAAACACATGACCTCTCTTTCATTCTAAAAGTGCATTACCTAAATTCTACTCTATCTCTAGGTAATTCATCAAAATAAAGCTAATATTCTAATCCTCCATCTCTAGATAATTCATCAAAATCAAGCTAATATTAATTGTTGTTTAAAATGTTTGTTTATAATAAAAAAAATAGTATGTTACGGTCATTTTTTAATCTTGATTGCAATTATTAAATTAATAGACTCAGGTAGGTGGAAGAATTTGGCTTCTGCATAAGGAAGGCCTAATTTTTTGTAGTCAAGGAGCATGTATAATTGTCGTAGGAAAATTGAATTAGTTGAGAGCATTCGCATGAGCATATGTAATTTACACAATGCATCACAAAATTATTGTACTTAGCACTGGTTAACTGTGCTTTTGGAAATGTGGAAATATACTAAACATAAGCAACTAATAGAAACATCAATAAAAAGGAAGTCCTATGATAAATAAAAAAAAACTTTTTGTAAAATAAAAGAGGAATAAGGAAATGTTAAATTAAGTATCAAATAATATAATCAACAAATAAATTCAGATTTACCTTAAATTGTTGCGATGAGAAGTGAAAGCTCCCCATTGTAGGTTATGTCATCCTAAGGCGCTGCTAAATTATATGGAAGAATCTTATCAACGTCCACTTGGAAATTTTAGGAAACAGAATGGAGTCCATGTGAAACTAATTCAGAGAAATATCAGGGAAGAAGAATTAACCCACCCAAATAAAAATGAAGACGAAAGGAAAATAGAATTGGAATGTCAATAGTTTACCCATGAATCAACCATTATTGCAGATACATTTATAACACCAATCATTTGGAATTCCGGCAGAGGAGTTGAACCGGTAAATCCGAATATCCACACACAATTAATATGTAATTAAAACACACTTAATCATAAATATAAAAATAGTAAATTACGAAAAAGGGCAGCGGGAAAAGTAAGTGAGGAAATTCATCGAGGGTCTTTTTAGTCATCCTAAAAGTACGAAAAGACCAAAAAATCAAAAGGAGGCACCACATTAATCCTCAATTTGGCTTCTAAGTAATTTTCATAGTCACTAAAAATAATATATAGTATATATAAGAAAATGAAATGATAACAAAAGTTTTAAAAAAAAGAAATAAAAAACATTGAAGAAATAATAAAAGTAAAAATTAAATACTATAGAAAAATGGAAAGTTGTACATACCATCGCGTATGTGCGGTACAACTTGGATGTGCATACTGCAGCAAAGGTTATGCTTATGCTTATCCAGATCTTACTACACACGGGTACGGGGGAGGACAATTATGGGGACCACAATTTCTCCCCATTAAGTATATAACACGTGTCAAAATGGAGCTAAAATCGATGGCAGAGGAAAAAGAATATTGAAGCTTTTTTATAACTCATCATCATCGGCGATGGGGTCCGTGGGATTCCCCCCAGCCCCACGAGTGACGAGCCCACCCCAATCTTGACTCAGAGCTCGTCGCCTTCTGTGCCGACTCCACTCTTTTCTTCACTTCTTCCCGCACGTGAATCATCTCTTTTATTTTACTCTTCAACCTTTTTCCTTTTTTTCTTTTTTCAATCCCCTTTTTCTTTTCTTTTCTTTTTTCTTTTTACAATATTTTTCAATCTCCTTTTTCATATACTCCCTATATCTATAATATTTATAGTGTATTTTCCCCCTATTTTATGTCGTCTTAAACGTAGTTATTAAATCCGGCCGGCCCAATAGTCGGATCGACTGATCCGATGATCTGGAGGTGAAACCGAATTGGGTTAATTATTGAACTGTTTGATAAATGATCTGTTGAAAATCGTTGCGATCCGTTGTACTGAAGTCTTAACGGTATTTTTTTACATCTATCATATTTTATTTATTTAAATTAACATGTCTCATGGTTGGATAATTAATAATTTATGGAAATAAATTCATTTTTTATAGTTTTATATGTTAAAATATATTTATTTCCGTTTATATCATTTTGTAATAATATTATAGATTAGATTTAATAATTTAGTTATAAAAATAATAAATATAAAATTTATAAAATATTAAAAATATATTATTTATTAACCCGTATTGACCCAACTGACTAGACGGTTGAACTGTCTAACCTGTGACCCGGAGCCTCAAGCGGGTCGCTCTCCGAGCTGGGTTTAATAACTATGGTCTTAAATATATATATATATATATATATATACTAAATAACTAAATATTATTTGAAACACCCATGGATATTACTAAAAACTCCTTTTGAGAATCGATGAGAAAGATCGATTTGAACATTTTTTGTCCTTTTATGTCTTTTCTCATTTGGTTAATTACTAAGAAGGCCCTCAGTTAGTTTCTCACCATTTCCTTTTCCTCCAGCCCTTTTTTTTGTAATTGCAAGAGTTTTTAACCAATTGAATGTGAAAGCATTTATTGACCATCAAATCATGTATTATTTATTTATTAAGAAGACCCTCAATTAGTTTCTCACAATTCATTTGGGTCTTTTGCCACTTTGAAGACTTATTTGCCCACTTTGTGTCCTCCTTTTGTTCTTCCTAATTTCGCTATTTCTGTAATTTTATGTGTATAACCCATTAAAGTCTTCAGACTAATTGGTTTGTTTTAATTTAATGATTTTCTTTTAAAAAATAAAAACGTCTCTCATCTTCTCGAACTATAGTGATAGAAAGCATTTAATTAGATTTATGAGAAAGAAGATATTTTAAGTAGCAAAGGTTAATGCCTGAGAATAAGAAATGGATTACAAGCTACGATTTTATCAACAAAAAATGAATTTTACAACTATAAAACTCAACCGCCATTATTAATAAGTTATATATATATATATAGAAAATTGAGATCCATTTAAATGGCAAACTACTTCACAAATACACAAAATACTAATAAAATTTCAAATTTTTGAAACGAAATCCTTCCTATATTCAAACAATAATAACAAAATCTATAACAAAGAATGTCCGACGCGCCAGCGCGGACCGATCAACTTGTATTATATTATATTCAAAACATATTTCAATTATTGGTGAAAGTATTCACAAGTCCCTGTACTTTAGGAATTACGCAAACAAGTCCCTTTTTCGGGTGATATAGGTCTCTAACTCTCTGTACTACAGGTGTATCACCCGAAATTTTGTTTGAGGATTTGTTTGCACAATACCTAATAGTATAAGGACCTATAAGGTACTTTTACCTCAATTCTTCGATCTTGAAGATTAGTATATATAGATTACTTAATAATTTTTCCTTTAAAAAAAGATTTGTGGAGTATGCTAAAATCCATTATTAGTATATTTCATATTGTTTTTCAAATGAATTCAAAAAATATATATTGTTTTTCAAAAAATTTAAAAATTCGTTAATTTCTTGATTTCCTTAATTACTACAAAGAGTTTGTAATATCATTAATCTTTTTCATTACTACATAAGAATAATTAAAGCGTTTAAATTCTAATAGGATCATTGGTGCCAAAAAAAAAATTCTAATAGGATCATCCTAAAAAGGGTGCTTTTTAGGACCCCATTAAGATGATGACACCTAATCAATTTTGAATCACCACCAAGATATATTTTACACCCTAATTCACCATATAAACTCTTATTAATTGCATATCATTAATTGTATTAATTTACTAAGATTGAATTTATTTGGTGAAAATAGATTTTTTCCATTGTTAAGGATATACTTTTAAGAGTAAATTTTATTATTTATGATTATTCTTGAAGATTACCATCAACCATTTTTTTTAATTGAAACCATCCACACCCATTTATAACTCTAAGACTTTTAATTTCTTTTAATTAATATTTATTAATGGATTTCAAAAAAATTAAAAGTATTTATTAATGGATTTCTTTTAATTTCTTCTAAAAGCACTTTTAATTTCTTTTAATTAATATTTATTAATGGATTTTTTTTGTCAAACGAAGTCGTTTTTTATCATTATTTATGAAAAATTTATATACAATTAAAATTTTTAAAAATATGTTTTGAAAATTTTAAGTTTTAAATTTTCCAAAGTTTATTTTAAAAAAATTTTAAAAATTATATTTTTGTAATAATTAATGATTAAAGATGACTTTGTTTGACCTAAAAAAATTAAATGCGGCCATTCAATTCGAGGAAGTATTATTTTTAAAGAAACAAGAAATGAATGATAGTTTTTAATTATTAGTTCACTTAATCCTCCTGATCATCCATGAAAACTGAAAAGTAAGATGAAATACAATCCAAAAATATGTGTTTGACCGAAAATCAACCAGATTAATTGCTTTTTTACGTGAAATTAGTTAACTTTTTCTGAATTATATATGCTTTTAATTCAAAGAGAACAAGGATGTTACGTTTAAACTAATTCAGATGGACATCGAAGTTGTCATTAATTATTGAGACCATGGAGAGACAGAAAAATACAAAAAAGTGAAAAGAACAACATGAAAATGACCCTTTTCTGAAACAAAAGGCCAATCATGCAAGCAAGTCAAATATTGTGAACTATGAACTGGGAGTAAAAGTGACCACCCAAGTCGGCCACCGTCCCCATTTCCATTTTTTTTGTGCTTATTTGGGAGTTAGGATTTCCACTGCTAGCTAAAAGCATAAAAGTGCTTTTTATGGGTTATGAAATTCTCAAAAGCTCGGCGGAGGATTTAGGCTATGTTTGTTTGTTAGTGGAGAATTTTCTTATTTTTCATTTTAAAATATCAAAGAAATTAGGTAGTAATACAATATGCATGTGTCAATAAAAATAAGTACTTTTAGAAAATAGAGATGACAATAGAATGAAAATGAAGAATATATTTATTTTATTTTGGGATTTTCACTTCATTATCATCTTCATTTTCTAAAAATTTGTTTGTTTTTAATTTATTGACACATATTGTGTCATTATCTATTTTCTTTAATATCTTTTTAGATAGAAAATGGAGAATGATCTCCACTATTGTCTCATGAAAATAAAAATAGTAGTAAATTAAAACGGGAGCATATATAATCGTATAAAAAAAGTGGTTGGATTAACCTTGGCCCATCTCTTCGTCCCGTTTTCGAGACAGTGGACCAACCGGCGGCACCAACAAAAACTCACCAACCCAAAATTTTGTGCTTCGTTTTCCTCATGCATGTTGGCTGGCTGCCATTGCTTTCACCAATTTTTATATACTAGTTTTCACTTCCACGTGCGGTGCACGTGATCAATTGTGTTTAAATTAAAAGAAAATCAAAATAATAATTGAAATTAATTATAAGTAAAAGTGTAAAATCTGATCCAACCTTGATAACTCGTTCCAACCCGATTGAACCCGATTTGATTAGAGAAATTAAACAACTCGAACATGTCCTATCCAGACTCGACAAACTTGTAACCCGAATAATCCGAGAAGATAACCCGATGACCCAAGAATATTATACACTAAAATTATGTTTTATTCTATCAAATACACATTGTTACTATAATTTTAACCATTTTAAATAAATTTAAGAATTAAACATTTAAAAATTCAAGGCTGACCCAATTGATCCGAGTCCTAAACCTGAAAAATCCAAAACCCGAATGACCCAGATTCCGAGTAACCTGAGGCCAAAACCTGAACCTGCATGACCCTAAATCTAGCAGACCCGAGACCCGAATGACCTGAATCCAGATGAGCCGAAACCTGGATGATCCGAGAAAATTACCTCACTCATATGACATGGACCCAGATGAGTATGACCCGAAAACCCGTCCAACCCGCCCATTTGACTACTCTAACTTTATAAGTCAAAGGAAATAATTGCATGTTACTCTTCTTTTTATTTTTAAAAACTTTAAATTCTTGTTATACACTCCAATATATTAAACTATCAATACACACTCCAAAAATTGAAAAAGTTAATCACAATAATTAAATTTTAAATAAATTTTTAACTTAATTAGTTTAAAAAATGATGAATAATTAATGATTAGGTAAATTATTTTAACTTTTAAACTTGATAATAAGATTTTTGTTAGTTTATATTATAATTTTTTTGTTCAAATTAGTTTATATTATAATTGAAAAAAATCTCCAATTTTTAAAATTAAAATGGTAAATTAAAATATTTATAAAAATATTGAATTTAATTAATTAAAAATAGAGTTTTTAGTAGAATAATTGTAAAAGTCTATTTCTTAAAAAAGATGTAAAATTTAAATAATGTCATTTAAGAAATATATTTTTAAAATTCTAATATATCTAAGTTTTTTTAATTAAATTAGTAAATTGATAAAAATAAAATAGGTATAAGGATATTAGATTTAATTAAATAAAAATAGTGTTTTTAGTTTTTGTTGGTCAAAAAATAGAGTTTTTAGTTGAGTAAAACTATAAAAATATATTTAAAAAATTCTAATATATATAATTTTTTTAATTAAAATAGTAAAATGGTAAAAATAAATAGTTATAAGGATATTATATTTAATTAAATAAAAATAGAGTTTTTAGTTGAGTAAAACTATAAAAGTCTAAACAATGGCATTTAAGAAATATATTCAAAAAATAAGGGTATAATAGGCGATTCAAAAGTTTTACAAGAGTATGTACTTTTTAATATAGTATAGATGTAGTATTATATACGTACTATAAATATATAAATCTCTTCATTCTTATAAATAAATAAAAATATGATATTGGTACTTTTAGTTTTCCTTTTTTATCACTCACTCCATCCCAAATTATTTGTTCTTTCTTGAAACTTTTGTATTTAGAAAATCAATATAATTTTTTATTAATTTTATCATTATTAAATATAAAAAGAGAAACATATATATATATACTACATATTATTTGAAACACCCAATAAAATTACTAAACACCCCTTTTGAGGATCGATGAGGAGGTTCCATTTGAAATTTTTTGTCCTTTTTTGTCTTTTCTCATTTACCAAATTACTAAGAAGACCCTAACTAGGTTAGTTTCTAGTCAGTTCTTGCCCTGGAGCCCTTTTTTGTAATTATATGTTTCCTTTCACACAATAAATGTTAAAATAAATCCTATCCCCCTATCTCTACTTAATTATTCTTTAACACAATAAATATTATAATAAATCATATCCCCTATCTCTACTTAATTATTCTACAAAATAAATAATATTTTCTTTTAAGTTAGAACAAAGTTGTTAGATAAGATAGCTAAGGATCAGGATTTGAGTTGAGTATTTCTTAATTTACAAAGAATTTTCTATGATTTGAGTTGAGTATTTCTTAATTTACAGAATTTTCAAGACTTAGTTAAGGTCTATGCTGTGTGGGAGCCCTTTTTAACGATGTTTATTAATGTTATTCAACCCATGAATTACAATTCAGAATTGTAACATTAGTGGGTTAGCAACATAAACGTTTAAAAGCTCTGATATAAAATTTCTAAGTAAAAATTAAAGTTAAATCTTAAACTGATGATATGATCAGTCCATTATAGACAAGACTGTTTTTAGAAAACAAATGGACTTATTGGTCAGGCCAAAAACATAACAAATATGGTTTATTTTAATTTGATAACAAAACCGAAGATGGTTAATCACCAAGTTATTGATTTGTTTTTCAATAATGTTAACTTAGCTAAAGATGCAATTTGTGAATTCTTAAGAGACAACAAACCATTTGTTTCCAGTGATGCAATGTCTTATCAAACAACTAATAACAATTTCTAAATGTCCATATGAAAAAGAGGGTAAACTTAGTTTTTGTTTTAAGTGCTACATACTTTAGAGGAGAAAACAAAATTGAAGTTATTGCACCTGTTCATGTACAAACTAATATTTACTATTTATTGCTAACTTTAGGGCATATGCTCAATGTTAAAAATATAGCCTTTTAAAGATGCAACACATTTAAAATCATAATACTTTCGAATTTTCCTACGAATCAAACAATTTAATTCGAATAGAAAATTGTTTAAAAAAGTAGTTTTCTGAACACCCGACGCGCCAGCGCGGGCCAATCCACTTGTATATGTTAAATGAAATTAAAAATAGTCTTGAAAAGTATTGTACATTGTTTTCAAAACCGGACCGGACCGGTTTAACCGGGAACCGATGGCATGTCCGGTCCTTAAAGGTGTGGGAACCGCGGTTAGTCAACATGGTCAACAACTGGGTAAAAACCGGTTGGATCGGGTTCTGACCGAATATAACCGGTTTGATATTTGAAAATTTTGAAGGTGGTGAGTTTTGAACCCACAACCTTGTGGGTAACAAAAAACACACTTAAGCCACTACACCAAATGCTTTAATGTGATATGTATATACTTTATATAATATTTAAAAGGTAAAATGCCAACAATTTCCATAAAATGGTCTTATCAGACCGGACCGACGGTTGAACCGATCAAACCGCCAACCGAAATCATCACCGGTTCCGTTGATGATCCGGTTTCAAAAAGCCTGGTATTGTATAAGTTAAATTAAATTTTGAACACTTATTTTGGTTCCGCAAAATTTTGATATCAAAACCTTAACCTTTGGGTAGAATATTTCAGTTTCCATTCCAATTTGAAATCTTCTCTTCTCGTGAACTTTTTTCAACTATAATATTATAATAATTTAATTAATTAGTTTTCATTTAAGAAAAATTATATAAATAAGGAATATAATATGTTTAGAATAATTAAGTAACATATATATTAACATTAGATTAATGAAATTAATTAAGGAGAATAATATATATATATATATATATATTAGATTTTGGGTAATTATTTGATACACTGGTTGGACTTCACAAGCGGGATAAGGAGTTGACACATGTTCATTTTCTAAATTAATTTTGTTTTTAGAATTTCTCTAAAGGACAAATGTCAATCCTCATCTCGTTTGTGTAGTTTGCTAAACTCCACAATGTATTAAATAATTTTCATTAGATTTTATAAAAATATTAAAAACAGGAATCGGTATCAAAACTACAATTTCATTTCGATTCTGGTTCCATATATATAGGAACCTAATTTAGGTAAGCTTTGATTACAATTTCAGTTTGATGATCATGGTTCCAATTTGATTCTACATTTCAAATCAAACCATGGTCACCTCTACGTTGAATTAGCATCAATCAATAACGGCTAAAATCTAATTTGGACATATATTTTTATGAAATACTTAAGTTCAAATCATAAATTTTATTTTAGTCTAAACCTTCTTTTGAATTACATGATATTTTTAAGGTTAAACATCTTAATTGAAATAAACCAAGTTTAAATCTTTGTTAAAAGAAATCGAGTCTAATTTGGATAAAAAGGAATTGAAGTTATTCGAATTTTTCCGAAATTCTCAATTAAGTGTCCAAGGTTATTCCCAGGATGAACATTATTAAGGCTTAGTTTGGCATTAAGGTTGCAGTTTGAAAAAGCTTGGTTTGGAAAAAGTGCTTTTGAGAAGTGTTTTTTTAAATTACATTAGGAAAATGTAAATTATGTTTGGTATTACTGTGAAAAAATGGGGTTGAAGGATAAATTGTCTAAAAATGCTATGATAGTTAAAAAGGAAAGAGAAAAATAATTAGGGGATTTTAGTTATTTAATATCCGAAAGCACTTTTCAAACGCAAAAGCACCTAAGGATTAGCTTCTCGGATTGACTTGAATTTTGCGTTTAAAATCAGCTTTTGACACAAACTAGGATTTATTTGATATTGCGTTTAGGTTTAAAAACAGTTTTTTTATCTCTAAACCAAACCAGGCCTAAATCTAGTCAAATAAAGGTCTTGCTTCAACTTTGATGATGCATGTTTCACACACATAATGGCAAGCGCGTCAAGCATTAAGATATTGATCCGTGTCATTATATTGTTTTAGCTTTCATATATGTTAGTAATTTGTATTTGGATTTTTGATATAAATGAAAAACTTAAAACAACAAACAAAATCTATTGCGAAAGGAACATCATTGTTGGGTTGAGCGGAAATACATCATCATGTTTTAAGGTTGATCTTAGATTTGAACCTTGTAAATGGAGGAAATAGACGGTGGAAAATTTTCTGCCAATTCTTAGTTTGACACGACTTCACCCTAAATTAGTTAAATCCAATGATGGTTTGTATGGAAAATATGATAAAAGATGAAATAATACAGTTATTAATTAGGCTCTCATTCCCCATATCTGTAAAGATTTAACTCCTTTAATTCAAGTTCCAGTTTCCAAAAAAAAGAAAGAAAGAATAATACAGTTTTAATCTTGTCTCAAGCAAGTGTGAATATCAGATCGATTTTGTAATTGAGAGCTCGTTTGGCATTGTTTCCGTTTCCTGTTTTCTGTTGCCAATTTTCTGTTTTTGGAAACAAAACAGTGAAAACATGTTTGGCAGACTGTTTCCGTTTTCAAGAATTTTGGAAACAGAAACAGTGTTTTGGAAAAAAGTGGAAGCAAGAATTTTGTGTTTTCATGTTTTTCCAAAACACTTCCAAAACACAGAAGCACAATGATGAACAATAACTCACATGCTTTTTAACCATTTTTTAAAAACTTTTTTATTTTAAAACATACAACCAAATTATATATCCAAACATGTTTTTGTTTTCAAAAATTGACAGCGCAACCAAAACAAAACGAAAACGAAACAAAAACAAAAAACAGAAAAACGAAAACGATGTCAAACGACCCCTGAGCTTATGAATCAAAGAAATTATCAGCTTCAATATGCTTTAAATGGATTTTATATGTTTTTTTTGTGAATATCCACTATTCAAAATCCTTAATTAATTTTAAATTGCTTTTAGATGGATAATATGACACCATCTGAGATCCTAAAACTGAAACCGCTCTAAACCTGCAATTGTTATTACTATCCAAATAAGTTTAAATCTGTTTTTGTTTGATATCGTTTTCGTTTTTTAATTTTTGTTTTTGTGTCGTTTTCGTTTTATATTTTGTTACATTGTCAATTTTTTAAAAACAAAAACATGTCTGGATATATAATTTTTTTGTATGTTTTTAATTAAAAAAAGTTAAAAAAAAACTGGTAAGAAAGCATATAGCTTACTGTTCATCAATATGTTTTAGTGTTTTACAAAAATATGAAACTGCAAAATTCTTACTTCAACTTTTTTCCAAAATACTGATTTTGTTTCCAAAATTTTTGAAAACGGAAACAATGTAATTCATTATTTTATTTCAAAAAATATAAAATTGGCAACAAAAGCGGAAAACAAAAACAATGTCAAACAACCCTATTTTTACTCCCAATATGTAAAACGATTTTAAACAGATCGATATATATCCATAGTTGTCATCCCTGTTTAACTCAATACAATATTAACGCGAACGTGAGAGCACACCTTGATTGGGTCATTGTCCATTTTGCTTACTTAGTTACATTTAAAAGTCTCACAAAGTCACAATGCAAGAATTAAGTTAAAAAAAGAATGTTGACGCCAAAAAAGAAAAAAGAAAAAAAATGTTAAAAGTGCAGTGCGGGGTGGGGGACCCAAATAGCTCACAGATTGAGGCGTCGCGTCGGGAACGTAGCCTTGTGCTGAATAAGCAGATCAATAATTTTATGTTAGTACTACTCATCAATTCATTCGTCACTAAATAAATAAACTTTCTCAAAAATACTGAAACACCAATTCATAGAAGTCTGCACCTAAACACCTTAGCTATATATGTCATCATTCATCTAACACAAAAAGCGGGGCCCACTATCTGACACACACAACACAAGACGATTTATGATGCCACACTGTAGCTATGGTGCACTATGCCTTACCTTATAGCTTACCTCCTTTTGCCTAATCTTGTACTTGCAAGTTGAAATTTGTTTTATTATAAAGAAAAAAATGGATAGTCTATATATACTAGCCAATGCTATTGCCAATTTGCCATCCTTATGCAGTGGCTGTTTTGTGGTCCCGCTCTTCATCTTCAGTGGATAAGATTAAGGGGTCTTCCAAGTAAAACTATCATCACACGCGACCCCATCAATTCTTTAGTATTCAAATCAAATGGCGCTGATCTTCTCTGATAATTATTGGTGGGACCACCTAAAAGTTACTACGAGTAGTATTTTTGTTTCTCTGCCTCCATAAGGAACCCCTGTTTCAGGAAGAAAGGATGAGTGATTAGAGTCGAGAGCAGAGTAGGAATGGGTGTAGTCGGATGCATGGAATGATTTCTTTTTGCTTCTTTTTTCCTTTTTAATTTAAAAAATAAAGTAGTACTACTTCGTCTTCGTCACCCTCCCGCACCCGCTGCTAAAATATTTTCGAATGAATTACAAGAAAAAGTTAAAAATAAATTGAAGCACGCTATAATCTAAGATAATGTTGTCAGCGCACGCAAAAGAAAGAGCCTTTTTTTTTCTCTCTCATTTCATTTCCCTAAATGAGACCACCACGTCACCCTTTCAAACTCCTTCCAGCCTGGCAAAACTCCCCTTCACATTTGAAAGCCAATCATCACTCTCCACGTGGTTCCCCTTGACGTTGACACCTCTGCTTCTACAGCTGTCTCCCCTTCTCAAGCATCCCCCTATAAATACCCTCTCCCTCACTTTCCCCCCACTCAGCTCTCAGCTCTCAGCTCTTCCCTTCCCCACAACCCAAACAAAGCCATTCCATTTCCACCTTCCTCGTAACTGAATCAAACATGGCTTCTTCTAATTCTATTTACCGTCTTGCCACTCTCTTGCTCTTCTGTTTTATTCAGTTCTCATTCTCTGAGTTAGTTCAAGAGCAACCTCTCGTTCTCAAGTACCACAATGGCCCCCTCCTAAAAGGCAAGATAACCGTTAATCTCATCTGGTACGGCAAGTTTACTCCCATCCAACGGTCCATAATCGTTGACTTCATTAACTCTTTGAGCTCCGACAAGGCCACGCGGCCTTCCACATCGTCGTGGTGGAAAACCACTGAGAAATACAAGGGAGGTGCTTCCAACTTAGTCGTAGGCCAACAAGTCCTCCTCGAAAACTACCCACTTGGCAAAACCCTTAAAAACCCACATTTGCCCGCCTTGGCCGGCAAATTCAACGGCCTCACTGCCATCAACATCATCCTGACGGCCAAAGACGTCGCCGTCGAAGGCTTTTGCATGAGGTGCGGGGCTCACGGGTCAATCCGGGTTGGCCGAGGTCCGGTTCGTGGAACCTACATCTGGGTCGGAAACTCGGAGAGTCAGTGTCCCGGTCAATGCGCATGGCCCTTTCACCAGCCTATTTACGGTCCTCAAACCCCGCCTTTGGTTGCCCCCAACGGAGACGTCGGAGTTGACGGAATGATCATTAACTTGGCCACCCTCCTGGCCAACACCGTTACAAATCCCTATAACAACGGGTATTTCCAGGGTCCATCCAACGCGCCGCTGGAGGCGGTGTCAGCTTGCACGGGGATTTTCGGGTCGGGTTCATACCCGGGATATCCAGGTAAAGTGCTGGTAGACAAGAGTAGTGGTGCGAGTTACAATGCAAACGGGGTTAACGGAAGGAAGTATCTGTTGCCGGCGATGTGGGATCCACAGTCATCAACATGCAAGACGCTTGTTTGATGGAACACGTGGCGGAAATCCATGGTGAGATGGAAATGATGGCATAAGTCTACGTGGCACTGGTTATGTAGATATTCGGGGATGGTGTATGGAAGGGGGGAGGTAGGGGTCCCCTTTGTTTGTTGTCGTTTTGCGTAAGGTGTAAATTCTACGTAGTGGACTTGGTAGTATAAAAGAAAAGAAAATATGTGGGAAAATGGAAAATGTGAAATAATAATAAAAATAAAAATAAAAATGATAGTATATGATTAATAGAAAAAGTTGGAAATATTTAATTTTTCTTACTATTTTTGAAATTTAAATTTTGTTTATTTCTTTAAAGTATAAGTATATAATAGTACTTAGTACTAGGGAGTATACTTTTGGATTGGTAAGGTAATGTTGAGGATAAGAATAAAAAGTTGAAAGAGGGAAAGGGAGATTTGTTTTGTTTGTTTATTATGCCTTATGGTTTGAATAATGAGCAAAGATGCTGGGACATGGGAAACCATGATGGCTAACTCAGAAAGAATGATGGCTGATTATTGCTGATGAAGCCTTCTTTCCCATTTCACATTTGCCCAAACATAGTAATAGTTAATTGAAATAGAAAAAGATGTTCATTTGGGACTTTGTCCCATCCATCCCATCCCATGTTTTGACTAATTAATTAATCTAAAGGCTAATTATCAGTAATAAAGTTGTTTAAGCTTAATCTAGTTTAGTGTAGGAGAAAATGAGAGGGATTGATGTGATTGAGACCTAATGATAATTCAAAAGTAGTAATAATATACTACTAATACTACTTAAAAAAAAAAACTAGCACACTGCTCACGGGAAAGGAAGCAAAAATGTCATCCTTTTTTTTATTATTATTTTAACAAGTTTGGTTTTAAATTTTACCAGGGGAAAAAGGGGGAAAATGAATGTAGCTTTCAGAATCAGTTTATAGTAAAGGGAGAAATAAATAGGGCAGGTCAATATGAAGGGGTTCAGGCAAGAAAGATATAAATGATGAAAAACTTTTCATATATGTTGGCTCTCTTCATTGAACCTAGAAGAAGGGGAGTGAGCTAGGCTTGTGAACTGTGGCAGCAATGCAATGCCATTTTCTTTTATAAGAGTTTAATTAGAAAAGGATTGTTGTTCACTTCACTTCACAATTGAGATTTTATTACACACTTGTTTCAGAGGAAGCAGTGGGAATTCAAGGACCACATTATCAATTTCAATATCAATAATCAATAATAGAGGTCTCAAGGTCAGAGCAATCATACAGTTCATGCACCATATATATCTCTTTCCATTACATGTATATCTTAAGATTCACGTGTGATTAAGACATCTCACATTACTCCTCAACTATACAAGATTAAAAAAAACATCAATTCATATTTTTAAACTCAAATGATTACCAACATGTATATGAACTGGTTACTGGTATTTTATTTCTTTCCTTGATAGTATCTCAACATTTTGTGATAGTTTAAATGTCCTTTTGCCCCCCTTAGCTTTCACATTTGGGACAATGGATAAAAGTTAGTCATGGATTCTTTAGATTGTTTTCTTTTTTAATTTTATTATTATTATTATTATTATTATTATTATTATTATTATTATTATCATGTGGGTCTCACATAAGTCATACACAGCCGTACTTTTTCCATCCATTTGGAGGTAAATTGTCCCAAATTTAAAAACTAAGGGGACAAATTTAAAAAAAAAACATATAAAGAGGCAAAGTGTTCATTTTTTTTAAAAGGTAAGGAGATAAAAGAGCATTTTAGTCATACTAGTCTTCACTTCCACGTGCGTTGCACGTAACTCATCCTGTTTTTAGTAAATAATAAATTTAAGAATTAAACATTAAAAAATACAAGGCTGACCCAATTGATCCGAGTCCTAAATCCGAAAAATCCAAAACCCGAGTGACCTGAGGCCAAAACCCGAACCCGTCTGACCCTAGACCCAGCATACCCAAATGATCTGAACCCAGATGAGTTAAAACCCGAATGACCCGAGAAAATTATAAACTAAAATTATATTTTATGCAATAAAATCCACATTGTTATAATTTTAACCATTCTAAATTATCATTTATTCAAACCCAACTGAGCAATAACCCGAGAAAATTGCCTGTCTCATTTGACCTAGACTCAGATGATCCGAAACCCATCCAACCCGCTCGATTGACTCCTCTAACTATATAAGTCAAAGGAAATAATTGCATGTTACTCTTCTTTTTATTTTTAAAAACTTTAAATTCTTATTATACACTCCAATACATTAAACTACCAATACACACTCCAAAAATAGAAAAAAGGTTAATCATTATAATTAAATTTTAAATAAATAAATTTTTAACTTAATTAGTTTTAAAAAATGATGAATAATTAATGATTAGTTTTAAACTTAATAATAATACTTTTATTAGTTTATGTTATAATTGAAATGAGTCCAGATTTAACAAAAAGTCTCAAATTTTTTAAAATCAAAATGGTAAAAATAAAATATTTATAATAATATCGAATTTAATTAAATAAAAATAGATTTTTTTAGTAGATTTAAAAATTTTCATTTAAGAAATATATTTAAAAAATTCGAATATATATAAGTTTTTTAATTAAAATAGTAAAATGGATAAATAAAATAGGTATAAGGATATTAGATTTAATTAAATTAAAATTGAGTTTTTAGTTGAGTAAAACTGTAAAAGTATATTTAAAAAATTCTAATATATATAATTTTTTTAATTAAAATAGTAAAATGGTAAAAATTATAAAGATATTATATTTAATTAAATAAAAATAGAGTTTTTAGTTGTGTAAAACTAAAAAAGTTTAAACAATGGCATTTAAGAAATATATTCGAAAAATAAGGATATAATGGGTCATTCAAAAGTTTTACAGGTGAACGTATTTTTTAATATAGTATAGATATGAGAAGCGTGGCTTTACATAGACTGTTACAGTGTGTTTGGATAATTTTTTTGGAGGATCAGTAAAGGCCAGGAAAGGATGGGAAAGCAATGACTCTTGAAGGAAAGGATGGGAATGACCAATTCCTGTTTGGATTGGATAAAATTGATGAGGGAATGGAAGGGAAGGACCATCTAGCATTGCTTATTTGGATTCACTATGTAAAGGAAAGGACGGACCACATTTGTAAAGAAAATATAAGTAATTTAATAAATTAGATTAGTGTAATTTAGACTTTTGATAAAAAAAAAAAAGCTTTTCTCCAATTTTCTCTCTCCGCTGGTACTCCAATTTGGAGTACCAAGGAAATTGGAAATAAAAGGATCAAGAGGGACCAAAATTGGTCCTCCAAAACCCATGGACCAAATCTAATATCCAATCCAAACATGGGTCATTAACCAAAAAGACCTCTCGTCCCATCCTATCACATCCCGTCCCTTACTGGTTCCTCAATATAAACACACTATTAGGAATCGAACTTTAGTCACTGAAACTAACACTATATTATTAAACCAAATGGCCGATGCCGAAGCGTGGCTTTTTGTTCCAGAGGAAAACTCTATTTCCTTTTGTTTACTTTTCTTCAAAACAAACACCTATTCCATTTTCTATACCATTATTACAGGCTATTAATACCCCCCAAATTATATAGCCTATCCATAGAAATTTATATTCTTTATATAGTACATTTTGACCACATTAATTTATAATTCATTCATATATGCATGATCAAGTTCTTATGAAAGTGATCATTTCCATTATATTTAATTTAATGTGCATTTTTATGCATTCATATAAATATTAAGCAAACAAGCAATTCATATATATATATATATATATATATATATATACTATATAAGTCTAAACTTCAAAACTATTGATCTGAAATATCTAAAATAACCTTTTTAATTTTAAAAGTTTAGTATTCATTTAAAGGGTAAACATGTATTTATCAAATTAAACTTTTAAGATTCAATATGTAATTTCATTTATCAATTAAATTAAATATATTATTATATTAAAATTTATAATTTCTTTTACCGTACCCTTATTTCAATTAATTTTTAATTCCTATGTAATATATATAATAACTAAAATATTTACATTAATTAAATGTAATACTATAATAACTGAAATACTTACATTAATTAAATCTAGGTATTTTTTTAATTCAAATTCTTAGGTATTTGTGCAAA
>AWUE01016762.1:0-13266 GCA_001974825.2 Corchorus olitorius
TTTTTTAATGATCATTATAGTTTTTTTTAACCTTAAAATAAGATCGTTACCTTTTTGCTATGTTATTTTAGATCACATTGATCATTCATTAATTTGGTAGAGTTATAGCGAAATATCAATTTTAGTTTTACTTCAACTTGCCAAAGATATGCATATATAGTATATAAATTATTTCTCTATCACCAAAAAAAAAAGGAAGGACATATGAATTAGTAAGTAGGAACCAATTTTGTACACCTAATTTTATACTTCCTTATGTTGCATTAAGTTTAGTTATAAGTTATAACCTTATATAGAAATTTGACTTACAGGTCCGGGTATGTTTGGTTGAATTATGAGATTTTGGAGAAATATGATAATCAAAATTACAAAAAATGTAATAAGAAATATGATAACCAAAATCACAAAAGATGTAAGGTTATTGAATTAGTGGATAGTACTATACCTCTTTTGTGATCATTATAGGTTTTTCAGTAACTTTTGAGAAAAAAATGACAAATATTCATCGTTGATGAAAGTTTACTAATGTTATTAAAAAAATAAGGATTGGTAAATACAATTTTAATAAATTTTATAGCATTTTTAGTAAATTTAAGTAATAAAATTTGTAACACTTTATTGATGATAAAAGGTTACTAAAATTAATAAGGATGTAAGGTTCTTTCAATCTAGATAGTACTATAATGTTTTCCATAACCTTTTAAGTATTTAATCTTAGATAAGAAAATCAGTACTGTACATATCTTTATAGTGTAAGGTCATTAAATTAGTTGATAGTACAATACATTTTTTATGATTATTATAGCTTTTTCGGTAACTTTTGAGGGAAAAAATGGTAAATCTTCACCATTGATGAAAGTTTACTAATGTTATTAAGAATGTAAGGATTGATAAATACAATTTTAAAAACTTTTATAGCTTTTTTTAGTAGATTACTCAAGTAATTAAATTGGTAACTTTTATTATTGATCATAAAAAGTTACTAAAATTAATAAGGATGTAAGATGACTTTTTTTTTGCTACAAAAGTACCAGAAAGTAAAAGAGATGGCAGTAACTACGGCCTCAGAATGCCAACTCCGATCCGGTCTTCAATAAGGATGTAAGATGACTTGAGTCTAGATAGTACTATAATGTTTTTCAGCAAAAAAAAATATTAAGAATGTAAGGATTGGTAAATACAATTTTAATAACTTTTTTTTAGCCTTTTTAGTAGATTACTTAAGTAATTAAATTGGTAACCTTCATTATTGATCATAAAAAGTTACTAAAATTAATAAGGATGTAAGATTATTTGAATCTAGATAGTAGTATAATGTTTTCATAACTTTTATAACCTTTTAATTAAGTAATCTTAGATAAGAAAATTAATCAGCAACCAATATTACTAATAATGTAAGGTTATTAAAAATAGTAGACTGTAAAATACCTTTTTGGAATTTGGATAATCAATACAAGTTTTTTAGTAATTTTAGGTAAGAGAATTGATAACTATCTTATTACTTAAGTTACTAAGGATTTAAGGTTACCTAATTTTTATCGATGATATCGTAGCCTTTTTAATAACCTCAAAGGTTTTTTTTTGTGTTACTTATGTAAGAAAATCGGTATTAATTACTTACTAAAGATGTAAGATATCAATTAAGAATATAATTAAGGTTGTTAAATTAGTTGATAGCATCATGCCTCGTTCCTAAAACGTCTTTTTTAGACATCTAATAAAAAAACATGTCACTCGATAAGCCTTGGTCCGAAAACGTCTTTTTTTATGCATCTAATAAAGAACATGGCACTTGATATTTGATTAATAATACTATCTATGTAACAACACTGGATTAATTCTAATTAAATTTATCTAATTAAACATAAAAGTAATAATAAAATGCAATAGATGTAACATAAAATCAAGAAAAAATATTGTAAGTTTCTTTACAACTTTGCCTTAATTGATGTTAAAAAATTTCGAAAGATTTAATTTGAGGTGAAAACGAATTAATCTTGCAAAAGTATAAAATCCAAACATAGAAGAAGGAAGAAAAATCGAGCTTTCTATATTCCAAAAACGATACTTGCTGCATTCAATTAAAAATAAAAAGACTGATTCTCATCCATTTCAAGAGTTTCATAATTTGAAATTTTAGATAAGTTTCAATTGTTAAACCAATAAATTTTCCTACGTATCATGAATATTGGTGAGAAGTTCTTCAAAAAAGGGTTTAGAAGAGAAAGAAAATAAGATGAAAAGAGGAAGGAAACAACCTTAAAAGTATTTATTATTCCCTCCCCATTATGGATTAATTAGGATTAAGTGATTTTAATGGGATTTTTTTTGCACAAGTTAGAATATAGTAGTAGCATTCAAAACTTATTTGATAGCGAACATTATAGTTATTTTGATATAATCTTAAATAGTTTTAAGTAAGAAGATTCATAACCTTTTTTTATATATATAAAAAGTTACTAAAATCATCCAAGAGTACAATTAGGTTTATAGAGAGCATTATAGCTATTTTAATACCTTTTATAATTTTTTTTAGTAATTTTAAATTACAAGATTAATAACATTCATAATTGACGAAAATTATTAAAAGTAATAAAAACATAAGGTTACTGAATTTGTTGATAGGACTATAGCTTCTTTTTTTTTTATAATCTTCGCAACTTTTTTTACTAATCTTAGATATGAAAATTATACTCCTCATTAAATTGATAAAATGCTTTTAAATTTATTAAAGATGTTAGGTTACTAAATTACCTTTTACTATAAAATTTTTTATAACCTTTATAACTTTTTTAACAACCTTAAAGAAGAACATTGGCAAATGCCATTATTGATAAAAGGCTACTAAAATTACTAACAGTATAAGGTTAATTACTGAATTTATTGATAAAATTCAAAAACCTTTAATAACTTAAATAGCTTTTTAATGAACATTTGATGAGGAAATTGATAATCTTATTCTTATTCTTTTTTTTTTGCATCAGAGATCGATAACCTTTTTAATTGATTAATGTTTAACTTTCGTTCTTAATAGCCCTGTAGTTTTTTTAGTAAATTCAAATAAGAAAATTGATAACCTTCCTTTATTATTGAAGATAACCATAATTGTATAATAATTTAAGTTTTTTTTGTTCGTTCAATGAGATTAATTATTTCAAATCTCTGTAAACTAAATGACCAGATTTTGATGATTAATTAATCAAAATTTATGAAAATGAAAAGTACGCATGTGTGGAATATATGATTTATCAATTATTAATACACGTGCAGCGCACGTGCTTTAACTAGTATATATATATATATATATATATATATATAATGATTTTTTCTTTGGTATTTGACATGAATTGTAACTTAATCATCAGGGACAGATTTTGACATGCAACTTTGAAGGGGTTAATATAAATTGTTCTATACAAAATTAAATTTGGGTCCAAATTGAAATTTTGGAGTTGCAGTTGCATATAGATATACATATATACTACCAAGGGGATTTTCTAATTTTTTGGGGCCAAGCCATGGCCCCTCAATTCAATACAAGGATCCGCCTCTGTTAATTAATAACCGAAACTAAAAGTTTAACGAGCCCTAAGTAATAATAACAAAAAGAAAAAACAAAAAGACCAAAAAAAAAAGAATTCAGAAATGAAATATCGTCTGATCATATTCAGAATATATATATAGTTTTAAGGTATAGAGAATTAGCTTAATTTGTGAAATTATCATGTGTTAAAATGAAGCCTGGTTTTCCTTAACCGGTCTGCAATAATGAAGGCAAGCTCGAGAGATTGAGAAGCATTAAGCCTTGGGTCACAATGGGTTCGATAGCGTTTGCCAAGATCAGCATAGGTTACAACTTTTGAGCCTCCAACGCATTCCGTCACATCTTGCCCTGTCATCTCCAAATGAACTCCTCCTGGATAGCTACCCTCTTGTTCATGCACTTCAAAGAATGCACTCAGCTCCTCCTAATTATTCCCATAGTTAAATTAATGATTATTATTAGCAAATTTTGTCACTTATATAGACGGAAAATGGGACAAAAATGCATATACCTTGATTGCATCAAAGGATCGAGTTTTCAATCCAGAAGAAGCTTTGGAGGTGTTGCCATGCATGCGGTCATTAACCCAAGTTACAATCTGTTCAGCTCCACGGACAGCCCTTATCAAATTCGGAAATTTCACTCTCAAATTCTTAGCCCCCATTCTCACAATCACTGTTATTCGTCCTGGTTTGTTCTGAGGATTTAGAATTTCAATCAGCCTAACTAGCTCTTCAGGATCCATTTTCTCGCTAACCTGCAATATTCACATAATCACTTGTTAATTTGGACTGGAAATATATTCTGTAATCAATGATATATAGAGATACCTTTATGCCTAGAGGATTAGCAACACCCCTCAAAAATTCAACATGAGCGCCATCAAGGTGGCGTGTGCGTTCCCCAACCCAAAGCATGTGGGCAGAGCAGTCATAGTAAAGCCCAGTGGTTGAATCCTTCCTAGTGAGTGCCTGCTCATAAGGCAACAGTAAGCACTCATGAGACGTCCAGAACTCTGCCTTTGCCATCACAGGGTGAGCATTTGTGATTCCAGCAGCGCCCATGAACCCCATCGCCTCATCAACTCGGTCAGCTAGTTCAAGGTACCTACTCACGCACACCAATAACCAAGCAAATCCACATTTAAAAAAAAAAATTGATATGATGTTGATAATTACTCATCTGTTCCTATTTATAAGTCGCAATTAGGTCAAACATAGTCCATCTTGGACCATTATTTAGAATCGAAGAGAAAATTACCTAATCAAGTTATTAATTGAGTAAAGGAAAGGTTAAAGGTCTTAGAAATGTATATGTTGTGCATAAATATTATAAAGGAAAAGGTTTAGTTTAGGACTTGAGGCAACCTGTGGATTCCATTCAGTGACTCTCTGCATGGCTGCATATCCTCCGGTAGCCAATGCCCGCAACAGGTTCAACGTAGCAGCCGATTGGGAATACGCTTTGATCATCCTATGTAGATTTGGAACTCTACATTTTTCATCAAAAGCGTCACCATTTATGGTGTCACCTCTATAGCTAGGGAGCTTCACCCCATCCTTTTCCTCCATTGCATCTGATCTTGGTTTTGCAAATTGACCTGCCATTCTTCCCACCTAAACAACATTTTTTACCACAGACAAATTTAATAAATCTATCAATTACTAACAGTACATTATTAATTAATACATACAAATGATCAAAAGCATGCAGGGACCTTGATAATAGGCATTTGAGCACCAAACATTAGGACGACACCCATCTGAAGAATGACCCTGAAAGTGTCACGAATATTAGGAGCGTTAAACTCCTGGAAGCTCTCCGCACAGTCACCCCCTTGTAGCAAGAAACCATTCCCACGAGCAGCATCTCCAAGCTTCTTTTCTAGACTCCTTGCCTCCCCTGCAAACACCAGAGCAGGGAACGTAGACAGCGTCTGGAGGACTGAGTCGACGTCGTTTTGGTCCGGATATTCAGGAAGCTGAAAAGCTTTCTTCGTCTTCCAGCTTTCGGGGCTCCATTTTGTGGGAATTGATGACTGGGAGTTGGCTTTGATGGGTTTAAGTCTGGTGGAAGGGAAAAGAAGCTGACCATTGGGGTGGTGGGGGCGAAGTAATTGAGGATATTTGGAGGAGAGAAGAAATGGGGATGTCAGCGCCATATTTTTTTTCTCTCAAATGTGAAAATTGCAGAGAGTCAAAAGAGAGAGCGAGAGATGAAGTAAGAAATCTGCGAGATAGAAATGAGAACCTTTTTGAAGAGTGCGATTTATGATTATAGAAACTAGAAAGGGTGGGTGGTCAAGCATGATAGGGAATGAATTTTGCTTTGATTGGAAAGAATTTTGCTTTAAATAGACAACAAAGATATGCACATATCTGGCAAATCTGAGGATCAGGCCACCAGATTTACCATGGATATTGTGTAATGAGTTCCGAGACTATTACATTTTTTTAATTTCTACCATGTACAATGGATTATGACACATTTGGTTCCGTTATTCCAACACATGTCTATTATGTGCATAGCATAACATAATCAAAGTACATAGCGGAAGTAATAATCAAAACCCTTTTAGATTTATCACTACTGACTTGAGAGTCGGTTCCAAATTCTTATCTTAAAGATGTACTCTTTAACACTTTGAGATGTTTGTTTGGACTCCAATTATCCCATTTTATCATTAACTCTAATCAACTGGTTTCGAAATGCATCCCATCAACACCCAAAAAGGGATTAAATGTTTAGCAGCCTGCAACATTTTCTGCCTAAAAATGGACACAAAAAATTCAGACACTATTTAGCCTGCTGATGATGAAACTCTTCCTAAACCTGCTTGAATAAACAGGAAATTTCACGTGCATAAAAAACAAAGGGGGAAACTCTCATATGGCCCAAGGAACTGAGCTAAAAAGGAGGGAGATCGCATAGTTGAAAATTATAAAATTTGGGTACGGTAACTACCAGTGCAAAAAGAAGAATTGCACACTTCACCTTCAACTTGCAAAACTAGAACAGAGTTCTCGCATTGTTTAGGCGCATAAACCAAAATGATGGGGAAAAAAGAAAAAAAAATTAAAGTCATCATAATCTTTCCAAAATATAACCCCAGACGCATGGGAGAAGTATTTAGAACTACTACTATGGTCCATATACTTAATAATAGGGGCTGTAACGCGTAGCCATCCTCAACCTTGGAATCTTCCTGCAATAGATAAGGTAAAGGTTAACATCATTTGTCGAGGTTTAAAATCTAATAAGTAAAATAACAAGCTAACCCACAATTTAACACTTTAACAAAACAACCATAGCTGCAAGTCATACCCATATCCATAGGGAGCAAAGAAATATGGAGCCATAAATGGACCCCTGGGTCGCATAAAAGGGTTGGAACGACGTGGACGGTACTGTTTCATCCCAGGTATATTGGTCCTCTTAGCAGTAACCTAGAAACATATCAACAGAGTTGTGTTCAATAATCTAACAACTTGATGTTTCAAAGTAAACAAAAGTGCCACTAGTTTCTTCCTACAGAAGAAAAGAGGAACAACAATAGGAGATTTTACCTTCAACTGCCTGCCATGTAGTTCAGATTCATTCAGAAGAAGAGCCTCCTGAACAGCCTCAGCTTCAAGGAACTCCACATAAGCATAACCCTTTGGCTGCCCAAACTTGTCGGTACGAATAGTAACCCTATTAACAGTCCCACAGGACTGGAAATGCTGTTGCACTTCTTCAGGTGTACATGAATAATCCACCTGCAGTCTCAGAATGTTAATGCACAATAGGATTTTAAAATATAATAAGCAACCAAGTGCAACATTTTTTTTTTGGGTTCTTTCAAAAGCAAACAAGGTCATTTGTGCAGAAACTATCTACTAGTAAGTAGTGACCAATTTGTTAAGATAGTTCAGACCAGCCTGAACAAAGAAAAGGTCTTTAGTTCAAATGGTCAGTATGCTCGGGTGTTCTAGTTAATAAGCCAAAACGGTTAGAATCTTCTCCAGCAATATGCATTTATGCCTTTGATCTCCTCATATGGAGACTCCAGTGACGCTTCTTCTGGCTCAGAATGAAACTCACAAAAGCACACTATCTGACCCAGTTGAAGCCTTTGAAGCTAGGTTATGATGGCTTTGGCCACTTCCATAATATTCAATTCTAGGTCGGTAAATATGTCCAAAAACAGAAATGAGACGGGCATAATAGACGAATAGGGTCCAAGGGTTCATAACACAATCAGTTTATGCATGATAAAACAATCAGAGGAGCAGAATTAACAGAGCTTATAAGTTGAGCTCCTTAAATAAAAATCATTAAATTTTAACATGTCACTCAGGAAAGAAATGATTGATAAGAGACAGCCAACACATTCTGTTAATGATCTATAAATAAAATAACTGACGGGAATAAATATTGCATAAACTAATTTGAAGCCAGAGGCAACTATAGAAAGTTGGCATTTAACTAATAGTAAAGCCATAAAGGAAGAGACGGAGGAAACAGAAAACAAACATTCCTGCTCTATATTCTTTTCTTTTCTTTTCTTTTTGGGGGGTCGGGGAAGTGGATGTTGAGGCAAGAGATTACAATTACTGGAAAGAAACCAGCAATTGTTCCTTGTCCCAATTGATGAAATAAAAAAGAGATCAAAGACCCCTCACCATAAGAAGACACCTAGAAATTCCTCGAGCATTGACCTCCAGGAAAAGCAGCGCTTGGTTTGCAAATAAACCGCAAATACCTAACTGCTAGTCTTTACTCTTCAAAGCTCGTTCTTTGGGCTGATTGAGAGCAATTTTCAGGAATCTTGAACCAAATTATGTTTCTCCATCCATCCCGTCCAAGTACTCAAGTTAAACCAACATGCATTTCTACAAAGCTAATACCCTCTTTTTTTTCTTTTTCTTTTTTTTTTGAGCTATTTCAAGTAATTTGATTTTTTTAAGGATTTTTTTTTTAAATTTATTGAATTTTCTGGCTTCCCCCCCCCCCCCTCTTCTTGAATTCACCAATCAGCTTTTGTTTTTTTCCCCTCCCCTGCTTTTCTACTCAAAAGGCTTCAAGTTCTCTTTCCTTGAAAATTTTGACTCAAACATATTAATAATCATATTTTTATCATCTCTCCCCAACCATATAGATATAACATAGTCTGTATGTTTTTCTAGCCCAGATATATATCAAGCTATTTCCACCGAACCATGAACTATTAAATGAGAAAACTTGAATGAAGCTTCACCTGCGATTGTAGTAAAAAATAAAGTCAATGAAGGACTCTGAATTAAAAGATCCTCCACATATTAAATGCTCGAGGTTTGCATTAACAAATAGTCAGGAAATGCTCACTCGGTCAAACAAGGTAGCAAGTTGCAGCCTCTCAACATGAGAGGTGTGAAAGGAGAAAGGGTATGTTACGCTAAAACAACAATGCACATCTATCAGAATAAATCCATTGTGCTATCTCTCATATACAGATTTGCCGCAAACAGAATCCAGTCACATTACCACAATTTTGATCATAGTTTGCACTTTGCACTTAGCAGCATTATCACCAGCTCCTTGAATTTCGGACTGTTAAACCCAAACCTAGAAGTTTGTAAACTTGATGAATGGGGGGACAACATGTGAACTTAATAAATCCCAGCTAACAAGGTTACAAAATATGGTCAAAGCCATTGTCTGGGCAGGTCATCAACATGTGAAATTTGGGCAAAGCCATTTTGACTAACTCAACTACAAAGAAGAAACCATTACTTTTTTTCTACAGCAAGGAGAAGGAAATGAGTAAAGAGTTCAAATACCTATTTCTTGAAAATAAATTTTAATACAACTATTATCTTACAGAAAAGATAACATATTGATATTTGTTTTCCACAATGTCTTAATATATCTACATCTTAATTTTAGTTGCAAGTTGTAACTTTCCAAATGACTGTCTGATTCAAGTTATAATCTATAAATCTTGTTATTCCACTCCAAAAGAGCATGTAAGGAGAGTGCAGCCTTCCAATGCATGCACTGCACTTCGAGTACTAATATCATCCATTGAGACTCCAATATTGTTCAATAAGATGCTGCTGGATACTGGCCTTCAATCCAGTCTATCCAGCTATTACACAGGAGATGATGGGGCAATACTTTCGCATGCCAGCACTTTATTATACTGGCTATAATTAGTTGAACAAGAGACAAATAGGTAACTTTTTTATACCATTTTTAGAATTGGATCGTACCTAGAGCACCTCATCTGACAAGTATCAGCATGATCAGTTTCCTACAAATATATTTAAGACCATACCCAAAAGGCTTTCACAACTGAAAGCATTGAAAATTGCCAGTATCCTCTACTGATACAAATGCACACACTCACCTCTGTTATTGAGAAATATCTATCAATTAATAGCCATAAGCTAAACAGATAGCTAAATGGTGTGCTAATTTCTTCTATCAACTTATAACAACAAGAACAACAAACTAAGCCTTTGTGCACCAAGTGAGAATGGTAAAAGGATCATATTGTACTAGTAACTTTTGGACTTGTCCCATATACCACCCAAAATAAAAATTGGAAAGGAAAAAAAATAAAAGCATTAACGCTATGTTTATACTTGGGAAAGACAAGCAATAAAATAAGCAAGAGAAAGAGGCCTCACATTGCCCACAAAGACCGATCGTGAATCTACTTCCTCTCGATTTGCCTGAGATGTAGCTGCAGCAGCAGGATCTAATGCACAGAAACAAACAATAATAATGACCCTTAATAAAAGTGTTTTCAATTTCGAACAACAAGAGAAGAAGAGCATAGAACTTTTCACCCAAAAAAAAGAAAAAAAAAAAAGCAGAAGGAAGAAGAAGGATTATTGTTGTTGATCATACACATACCCACTGATCAACATTCCAGCCCATTGAATATTGGAACTCAGCACATCAAAACTAGAAAACTCCTAAGGGATTTGCTTTGATATCAAAAGCTTTTTCAGTATCTAAAACAGATATAAACCAAACTAAGGGATATATCAGATAATTTCGCAATCATTTCCAAACTAAAACCCCGCAAAAGAAAAACGAAAGTGCGACAATCAAATGATTTTATTCAGAAAAAACAAACAAAAAACGTGCAACGAATACCAAAAAAATTATGCACATTCAAACAGTAAAAACTCAAAAAATAAAAGATAACAACCTTGGACGGAACCCATCTCCTTCTCGACCTTAGCTTGCATCTCTCGAAGAGCAGCGGCTTCTTCCTCCATCTCTTTTAACCTTCTTTTCATGTCATCAAGGTCCTAAAATTTTCTCCAAAATTTGAAAATCAAATGCGAAGAGCCCTAACATTGTCAAAAACATATAAACGAAAACGAATAGGATGTAGAGATTTACAGTTTCAGTGTTTTCCGCGGCTGCCATGTCCACATCGTCTCCTTCCATCTCCTCCCTCTCTCTCGTTTCGAATTGAAGAAAAAAAAAATCACTCAAATTTGAGGATCGATAAGAAAGCTGGCTGTAGTACTACTTAGCTAATTATTATACCTTAATTTCTTCAATGCCAGATCCCATTCTTTGCAGGGGAAAAAAATCGTATCAGTAACCCTTTTTTACCCTTTTATACGGTATTTCTACCAACTACTAGGGATTTCATTCCCTCCTGTCTCCTGATTTTTACGTTTCAGTTTCACCGCCTTGTTTATTCCTGCCAACTTATATAATAATTTTTTTTTTGAGTAAATATATAATTAATTAATTAAGTAATTTAATTAATTATGTTTCATTTTATTTTTGGGCCATTTTTTATAGTTTTCTATTTTTAATTCTATTTATTTATCCGGTCCGGATTGAAACCAACCCGGATCAGACCCGGATAGCTCTGATTTGCAAATTATATTATAGGCAAAAAGGCAACAAGTTATTGTGCTTTCGTTTGAGCTTTGTCAATGGAAATTACTGTCCATTGGAAATGCTGGTTTAAGAGTTGGCAAAAAAGAAGTAAAGCACATGAACAATATTTCAAGCGTGTTGGTGCATTAATTTGAAGACTGGTCTTTTTGGTGAAAATGAAGGTGTTAGTGCATGCAGGATAGTTGGTTGGCACCTCATGCAACACATGACATATGATCGAGTTTGAAGAATTTGATCATACTAATTCATGGCATAGAAACTTCTATTTAAGTTTTAACTGTTACTAAATGGCTTAAATGCCACTTTTGGACTGTCACTTTGCACTCTATTTTTTTTATTTTGATCAAAACACATTTTAATATTTTATTTTTGTTCCATGTTGCACCATCTGTTACGGTGAACTAACGATGTCGTCACGAAGTCCTACGTGGCACGCCACGTGTGCCAAAGATGCCACGTGACATGCTGACGTGGCAGTCTATATAAACTTCAAGGTGCAAAGTGACATTTAAGTCGTTCGTTTTATACTTGGACAATAGACTTGGTGAAGCCAAAATTGTTAGGAAAAACTTTATACATTACACATCACTAGGTTTTTTTGCCCGCGCTTCGCTGCGGGTTTTTCATGGTTAATGAAGTGTGGGTTTTTTATGGTTAATAAAGTGTTTGTGATTATCATAATAGTTGTATAATGATTAGTGGTTAGAATTTTTTGTTGTTCGATCATCAATGTTAAATGTAATAAGGAGTTGAGATTCTATATAAATGGCTAAAAAAAAATTTAAAATTTCTATACATTTTAATAGGACTGGTGTGGGTCACTGATCTAAACCATATGCATTTTTTGTTTGATTCGTTTGTTAAAAAAAATCAGAAAGTAGATATAAGATCTTTGAAATCCATCTATTCATTTTTTTATGTGAATTCAAATTGAACTTGGTGAAAAAGCATATGCACTAATTCCAAATGGTTCAATACATATGCATATATAGCTTTACTCACAGATTTGTGATGTTACAAAACGAACTTCAAATATTTGTTTTTTCCATAGATATTGAAGAAAAAGGTCAACAAAATCATAAATAGTTTCATGTGCTTCATCTGTTGTGCTTTCGAGCTCGCCATTGTGAATGCTACTGGAAATGTAACAGTTGTGATTAGTGTTGTAACCACTAAAAGGGTCTCTATCCCATGTGCTTGGAAGACCACATCTTTACATCTTCTTGTTTTGCACTTGGTATGATGAACGTTGATTACTTTTTGCCTTCAACTTCAATTTGATTTTTTATGTAATTAAGCTTCAAACCTAGAAGACATATTAGATCAATTCAAGTAAGAAAGTTGTGACAGAATTTTATCAATAGAATTTTTTATGTATCAGTCAAAACTCTACATTTGAGCTTATTGGATATCCATTTGGCCTTCCCCTCAACTGTATTTGGGAGAGACTGAAATCATTAAAACACTAAGTTAAAGAGCAAAATTCATCAAGTCCCAATGCAGTGGCAATGTCCAAAGCAATCAAAAGGTAAGAAAAGAGTTCCAGTCAACTTTCAATGCGTAAAATAAGGAAGGAATCATAAAGATAGAGGAAAATTTTATTACCTGCATGCCAAGCAATCCTTGAGTGAAATTTCTACAGGTTCTATTTGCTTACTCTTAAAATTTGAAAGCTTTAGCTTCACCAATATATTTTAAATAAGAAAAAACTTAACCAAAGAAAACGAATAGCATTTACTCTTCTTCTACTACTAAGCAATCTACAATAAGATCAAGGGACATAAAGATGAATCCTTATGCTTGAACATGCAGCCAAAGGGAACAAT
>AWUE01016763.1:0-15605 GCA_001974825.2 Corchorus olitorius
ATAGAGAGTATGAGGAAGACGAGAGAAAAGTATATTGATGAATGATCTGTTACAAAGTTTTATACAGCTTAGAGTTTGGTTCTCAACCAACTACTCTAGACATACCTACCTTATCACTACAGCTATAGTTTACAACAGATTACAATTTTAAATTTACAATTTCAAAAATTAAAATTTGATTTGTTCATTATCTCTTACACACCCCCTCAAGATGGTGTGGATGGAGAAGTAACACCAATCTTGGATTGAAGACAATGAAACTGTTGGCGAGGCAGAGGTTTGGTCAGAAGATCAGCTAACTGATCATGTGTAGATACATGCTTGACTTGAAGAGTGCCTGCTTGAACCTTGTCTCTTACAAAATGAAAGTCAATTGCAATGTGTTTCATTTTTGAGTGCAAAGCTGGATTTGTCGAGACATAGGTAGCACCAATATTATCAGAAAAAATAGTAGGAGTATGAGAGATAGAGATTTTGAGTTCACCAAGGAGATTTTGAATCCAAGATAGTTCGGCTGAGGCTGCTGCAATGGCTTTGTACTCTGCTTCAGTGGATGATCTCGCTACTGATTTTTGCTTATTGCACTTCCATGAGACTAGATTGCCATAGAAATATACAAGATAAGCAGAGGTTGATTTTCGATCTATTGTATCTCCTGCCCAGTCTGCATCAGCATAGGCAAGAAGAGGAGAATTTGTAGCAGTTGCTTTCTTAAGTATAAGGCCAGTTGATAATGTCCCTTTGAGATACCGAAGCACACGTTTTAAAGCTTGCCAATGCAAATCAGTTGGTTGATGCATGGATTGAGCTAGCTTATTAACTGCAAATGAGATGTCTGGACGAGTGAGCAGCAAATATTGCAAAGCACCAACAATGCTGCGATATTCTGTTACATCTGCCATAATAGTTCCAATGCAAAGTCCGAGAAGCTGAAGATGCCATTGGGGTATGAACTGGTTTGCTTTCAAACATATTTGTGCGCTGTAACAAATCCCTGACATATTTCTGTTAAGACAAGAGTAAGCCATTGTCAGTGAAACTGGTTTCAATACCAAGAAAGTAGCTCAAGGGAGCTGGATCCTTAAGAGAAAATTGCCTTGATAACGAGCTGATGAATTCTCTGATGAAATCCGGAGAGGTACCAGTTATAATTATGTCATCAACATAAACAAGGAAGTAAGTGATAACATCCTTGTTATTGTAAATAAAAAGAGAGGAATCTGACTTAGACTGATTGAAACCAAATTCAATGAGAAAAGAACTCAATGCATTGTACCACGCCCTTGGTGCTTGCTTCAACCCATAGATAGCCTTTTCTAATTTGCAAACATAATCCGGATGTTCTGCATCAGTAAAGCCAGGTGGCTGCTTCATGAATACATCTTCAGAGAGCTTCCCATGAAGGAATGCATTGTTAACGTCAAGTTGAGTTAACTGCCAATTAGATTGAACTGCAAGGGAGAGCACAATTCGAATTGTTGTTGGCTTGACCACAGGACTAAAAGTCTTGGAGAAATCAATACCTGGCCTTTGATGAAAGCCCTTTGCAACAAGCCTCGCCTTATATTTAGAGATGCTATTATCTGGATTCCTTTTGATCCTATACACCCATTTGCAACCCTCGAGATTTTGCTCAGAGGAAGGATGAACTAGCTGCCAAGTACCATTCTTGATGAGTGCATTAGCCTCCTCATTCATGGCTGCTCGCCAATTGACATCTTTAACTGCTTGAGACACACATGTTGGCTCAATTTCAGAGAGTGAGAGCTTTGTTGCCATAAAAAATCTGGGATTAGGCTTGACTATATGATTCTTCGATCTTGTCATCATAGGATGAGTATTAGCAGCTTGTTCATCTAACAATGAAGACTGAATATCAAGTGGTTCATTTGCAGCACCTGTAGGAGAAGCATCAGGTTGAATAATAGCTAAAGTTTGATTAGGTGCGTTACCTGCAGTGTTATGATTTGTCGAGATTGAAGTGGATGGAACCAAGGACTCTGCAGAAGAATTTTTATCAAGTACAACAAGGTCAGGATAAAATAAGAAAGACTTTGCAGTATACTCAAACTCTGTATTGGAAGAAGTCTTGAATTGTTGATAAGGAAACTGATTTTCAACAAATTCAACGTGCCTAGAGACAAATATTTTAGAAGACTCAACATCAAGGCAGAGAAAGGCACTTTTGTTATTTGAATAGCCAACAAACACACAAGGTTTGGACCGAGATTGAAACTTGTTTGAATTGAAGGGTCGAAGACATGGATAACAAAGGCAGTCAAAGACCTTTAATTTTTGATAATTAGGATCCTTTTTGAACAGCGCCTGAAAGGGAGATTTGAAATCTAGTTTTGGAGTTGGCATTCTGTTAATAAGATAAGCTGTAGTTTGAAAAGCATAATCCCAAAATGCAAGAGGCATAGAAGCATGATGTAGTAAGGTTAAGCCAGTCTCAACTACATGTCTATGGCGCCTTTCAGCTGGTCCATTATGTTGGGTAGTGTGAGGTGGTGTTTGCAAGTGAGAAACACCATGAGGCTGCAAGAATTTCTTTAATTTCTCATATTCCCCACCCCCATCAGAGTATAAAGTTATTAAATTTGTTGCAAAGAAATTTTCAACAATTGCTTTGAATTTTGGAAATAACAAATAAAGATCAGACCTGTTTTTCAAGGGAAACAACCATATGTATTTTGTAAAATGATCAATGAAAATTACATAGTATTCGTGACCAGCAGAAGAAGGAATTGGCGCAGGTCCCCAAATATCTGTGTAAACAAGCTCCAAAGGTTTAGAACTACTCAATGAAGATACACCAAAGGACAATTTATGGCTTTTATTGCAATGACAAGAATTACAGGATTGAAAATCATTTGAAATCTGTGGAAGAGAGAACTCTTTAATGACTCTATTAAGAATGAACTTGGATGGATGACCAAGACGCTGATGCCAATGCTGAGTGGAGGTACGGACAGCCGTGAAAGCAATTGGCTTTATTGAATTGAAATTTGAAGAAAATTGATAGACATCATCCACGTTCAACCCCTGTGTCAACACTGCCTGTGTCTGCAAATCCTTAACCAAAACTTATTAGCATCAAATTCAACCGACACTTTATTTGCCTTACAAAACTTTGATATTGAAACCAAATTCTGAGCAATCTTTGGAACACATAGAACTTCATCTAATTTAAATGAATGATCAGATGAGATTAATTCAGTTTCACCTGTATGAGTAATTGACAGACCTGTTCCATCGCCTATTTTGATTGCTTCAGTTCCATCATATTCAGAAGAGATGGAGAGATTATTGAGATCAGCCGTGACATGATGGGAGGCACCGGAGTCCATGCACCACGGTTTACCAGTAGGAGAAACATTAGCAAAATTGGCCATGGGACGAGAGCTAAAGAAAGAGCTTCCTTGTCTGCATTGCTTGGCTGAATGACCTATTTTTTCACAGATTTGACAAATAGGTTTATTTGTGAAGGTTGATCCAGAGGCCTTACCATTGTTAGCACCATGATAGGATTTATTGAACCTGCGATTGTTGTTGTTGAAGTTTTTGTTAAAGCCACGCTTTGCAAAGTTTGCAGTTGAAACTTGGACGGAGTAACTCTCTGTTTCTTGCTTGAGAAGACTCTCAAAGGAAACAAGTTTATCATGAAGTTCCTCAAGTGAAATTGAGGACTCCCTAGCTCGAATTGCAGTGGCAATTTCTCGGAATTCAGAGCCGAGACCATTGAGAATGTATGGGATTTGGTCATCTTCATCAATTGCGGTGCCAGTGAGATGCAGCTCATCAACTATTGATTTCATTTTCTGAAAATATTCAGCAACAGATTGGCCATTCCTTTTGGTAGATTGAAGAGAGCTCTTAAGATCCATTATCCTAGATCGAGTCTTATTAGCAAAAAGTTTGAGTAGCTTTTGCCAGGCATCATGAGAGGTTATTGAAGAAGCAACATACGGTAGTACTGCTTTAAGTCGAAGCAATATGGCGTGAAGGATCAATTTATCCTGCCATTACCCAGAACGCATAATCTGGATTAACAATAGTCCTGCCATCATTTCTGAATTTCCTTGGCAGGTGCTTCAATGGTGCCATCAATATAGCCACCAAGATCGAATCCTTGAAGGAGCGCATCGAATTTTGCACGCCAGGATATAAAATTTTTTGAGGTGAGTTTCAGAGGAAGTTGTGCTATTGCATTGATCGAAATAGGTAGGTTTGGTGTTGTGCTGCTAGCGGAAGTGTTGCTTGCAGTTGTCATGATTTTGATTTGGAAGAAACCAGGATCGAAAAGCGTTTGCTTGATTTTAGGTTGAAAAATCTGATACCATATAGAGAGTATGAGGAAGACGAGAGAAAAATATATTGATGAATGATCTGTTACAAAGTTTTATACAGCTTAGAGTTTGGTTCTCAACCAACTACTCTAGACATACCTACCTTATCACTACAGCTATAGTTTACAACAGATTACAATTTTAAATTTACAATTTCAAAAATTAAAATTTGATTTGTTCATTATCTCTTACAAGGGGAACAATCCACTAGGTGAAGCAGAGTTCCACATGTTATCTCAAGGCAAAGAACAGAGTCAGAATTTAAAAATGAATTCAAAATGTATGCATTGCCAAAAGGAGAAACAAAAGAAGCAATTGAATAAAAATCAATACTTTTTTTCCCGTCTCAATTGAAAGTCACAACTTTCCAATAAGATGCATTCAAAACACAAAGTTTAGAATATAAGAACCAAGATGGATTCAGAATTTTATATGGCTAGTTAAAAGAATTAAATATCACAACTAAAGATGACAAAATAGGGAATTGACAGTAAACATCTTGATTTGGAATTTAAAAGAATTGAAGAAAGGAATAAATTTTACCCATGAGAGTAGGTTCGAGAAGGTGTTTTGCCATGAGAACTTGGTTCGTTGAATTAGCTGCTCCATCATCGATCCAACGCCTCTGGATCTTCACCATGCAGTCAAGGCTCGATTTCAAACACAACACCTACAGGCGGATGAATCCATGGATAGCAGGGTATTATTATTATTTTTTGTCAAACACATAAAAGCAAATTGGAGTAGGGAAATTGCATTCCAAATTCTCATTATATCAAAGTTCAAAATCCTATTCTCATTATAGCATTGTAATTAAGATGATAAGATCCACTCATAAAGAATCAAGAAGCTTGGACAACTTTATTGAAGATAGATTCAAGTAAACTACACTAACCTCCAAGTAATAGCGCCAAATTTTGATACAATTCATCTATCAAGGGAACAAAAGGAAGGATGCCATCTTACATTATGAGTTGGTGCTGGGGGGTATTCATCTTCAACGGCAAGAGCATCTACTGAACCATTAACCTCTTCCAAACTTGCTTCAGGCAACTTATTGATCTCTTCAACGTAGCCACCCCTGTGTTAGAAGCTGATAGAGAAATAACTAATAGTAGGACCAAACCAATTGCCACTGTTCTCAATTTAAAAATTCAGCATTGAACAACCATAACCATGTTAAACGATTTCTTAGGGGAGAAAATCTGAGTCAAGTTTTCAATTTCAATTAAATAAAAAAAGGATAAATATTGATAGTGCCCTTCATCAGATACCAATAATCATCTCACAAAATTCTGAAATTAATATACTCCTTTTTTCCATTACAGAATTATTTGATAGAGAAAATGAAATTTATTGAACAATGCAAGCTTACCAAGTTATCGCCTCCTCTCAGCCTATGTATGCTCCATCTCAAAAGAATACACATTCCAAAGACTTTACAATTTAAATCTTTAATAACTGGCCTGCCTCTTTTATCCCATGGCCCTTGTAGTTGGTTGCCACCTTTTAAAACAGTCTCTTGATTTGGAAAAACTAAAAGGAATCATTGATAAAACAGCAAAAGGAAATCCAACTATTGCTAGTCTCCATAGCATTATGAATGCTACCATGTAGCACCGAACAAATATAGCAACATCCATCAAAAAATTAGGCACATCAGGCCACATTTGCAAATATATAAGGTAAGCTAAAAAAGGCTATGATAAACCAAAAAAAAAAAGCTGATGAGATGCAAAAATTGCAAATTCTTTAATCAAAATAAGCTTTTAAACAAAACATAGACTGAACAAACCTTATTAATCTGCAAGGGCATTTAATTTTCAAGCTTTAGCATTGAATTAAATTAGCCTAAAAGTATCAAAAAGCTGGAAATCTTAACATGGAACCAAATAAATAATAATAATAATAATAAACTGATCTGAGAAGTGAGAAGTGAGAGCTCCCTTGCCTGGTAAAAGAAAGGATTTCACCTCATGCTCAGCTTCTTGCTCCTCAATCTGCATGCAAAACCAGCTAACGATCTGAATGTAGAATATCAAAAAGTTTATTCAAATTTTGGAACTGAATTCAGGGTTTGGAATGTACCGCATAAACGATAGTATTTCGCGTGTAATTGAATTTAAAGCTTGCACACACCTGAAATCTGGGATGAAAGTTCAATTAAGTTCTTATGTTTGATGAATCGTAATCAATAGAAAAGAGTATGGTAAAGCTAACATGCCATGAATTGCATAAACATATCAAGGTTAACACAAGCAAGGTTAATATAGAAATATTAATAACATAGTGAATATGAAAAGAAATTGCAAAATCTTTTACCCTTCCTTGATCCGGTCATCAGAAGCTCAGCGAAGGTTAACGCAAGCAAGTTTCAAGGGGTGTGGACCTATGCTAGCAGACCAAATACAGAAGAGTTAAAACCCAACATTAACTTCGAAATTAGTAGAAAACTAAACACCAGATAAACTGTTGTAAAAGGATTTTACTTATTCTAATTGAAGGAGTAGATTTCTTTGCTCGAGGTCATGCTAAGCTTCTTGCTCCTCCAAATTTACCCATCACCAATTCTGAAAGAACAAAGAAAATAGAATGGAAGAGAGTGACAGATTAAACTCCGAAGCAAAATGAAGACCCAAGTATTTTAGAAGTGTTTTTCTAACACTTACCTTTTTTATGGCTTTTTGAATCCGCTCAAATTAATTGCAACCTGGCGGGATGGACCCTCCAATTCAAAGATAAAAAACTAAGGCTAAATTAAGGATAAAAAAAAATGTCTGTTATTTTTCAGCACAATTTAACAAAAATCACTTAAGAAGAAGAAGAAAAAGGAGCAGCCATCACCTTGTTTGAATCGGAATTCGACCCAATCCTTCACTCCACAAACTTCCTTGTTGTCCCGTTGATTGCTGAATCGGGAAATTCAAAAAAATGAAAATAAAACAACAAATAAAAATAAAAAACAAATCCAAGTTCAACCATGATAATTACTCCATAAATAAATAGAAATCACCCAAAAACAGAACAAAAAGAATAAAGATAGAAAAGGGAACTTGCAAAAGAAAAAAAAAGGAGGAGAATCCCGAAAGGAACAACCTTCAATGGAATAGAGAAGCGAGGATACTGGATCTGAAGCTTGAGGCAAGAGAAGAACGATCTAGAAAGGGGGGTTTCAGTAGTATGGAGAAGGGAAGAAAATGAAAAAACAGAGAATGAGAAGAGGAACAAAGAAAAAAGAAATGGTGAGAGAGAAAGATGAATGAGGAGAGAGGAGGGAGGCGGGAAGGAAGAGAGAGCTTTTAGATGGGTCTGTAGATTTTTTTTTTACTTTAAACCAATTAACCTATAACATGTACATGCAATCTGTATAAGAAATCTAGAATTTTTGACCAAGTGATAAGATTAAAAAATTTTAAAAAATTAATTAAAAGATATAAAGAACTTTTCTGTCTCTTCTACCTTTTATGAAAGCATGAACTAAAAAGCCCACAAAGACCCGAACTAAAAAAAAAATCAGCCCAGAAAGGAATTTTATATCACATATCTATCAATTTCATTTACACAAAAACCTATTATATATATATATATATTTATATATATATTTAGATGAGATGAAAGCCTAACAAAATAGACATCATCATGTCTATTTTTGCTTTGGGTAATTTATGACATGACATGACATGAAAGCTATTTGCATGCCCTAACCATGACATGAAAGTTAAGGGAGATATAATAATCAAATATGTAGTTTTTGAAAGTTAAGGGAGATATAATAATCAAATATGTAGTTTTTGTCTAAGTTAATACCATGTACTAAGCCAAAGGTAAATGAAGTAATAGAACCAATAGCATAACAACTTAATGTAAATAACAACAACAATTAGATTTAACCAAGAGACCTACAACATCAACCTAATTAAAAAGAACAAAAAACACAAAATGACCAAATCAAATCAAATCAAATCAAACAAAAGGCATGACATACAAACCCTTGCCTACCTCATGAGAGACACAACACCAAAATTAAGCTAAACCCTAACAAAAGTAATACATGGAACACCAAATTTACCCTTAGCAACTACATAAAATTAAGGGAGACAAAAAATGACTTGACATGAAATCTAAACCCTAGTCATGACATGACAAACCCTAAGTGAGATGAAGCATTGTCTCCCATGACATGAAAACCAATGGTGGAGGGCAAAAAAGGATTGGAATGCCCGGATTACCCCTAAGAGTTCTACGAAATAACGAAAAAACCATACGCAAAAAGACCCAAAAACCATGCAAATAGTACCCCAAATGAATGTGGTGAGAGAATAAGGTTGCCCTTGGTGTAATTCACACTTCAACTATTATTGTTTGTTTATATTTCACAAGAAAACAGTAGGAAGAGGAAGAAAGCAAATATCACAAATTTGCCGAAAATTTCTCAAACCCTAAACAAGCCAAACAATGCAAAATCCTTCTCACATTCCTAAGCACTCTATTATTTCTTGGATGGTTATTTTGGATAGATTACCCACTAAGGACAAGCTGCTTAGTTAGGGTATACTTATTGAATCTGTTGATTGTGTTATATGAACTTTCTCCAGAATGCACATACCACTTGTTCTTCACTTATGAGTAGTCAAAGAAACTTAAGAAACATGTATCATGGACCTGCAAATTAACCAACCTATTAGAAGTTGGCTTGAGGAATTTCAGCGGGTCGTCACAAGTAATGCCAGAATTTTTAATCGCACGATGAAGACAGTGCAGGAGTCCTTCCATGCCGTTACTGAGATAATAAGATTTCATTTGCATGATTTTAAGCATATTGCTAAAGATCATGTTAATGTTGCACTTTGTAATACCTGGAAATTGTACTTAGACTAGTAATTGTATAATTTGCAACTGAAGTCCTTGTAATTGGTGATTGGTGATTAGTAGCAGTTTTTCTACCTCTACTAGATAGATGCATACATATTTATAAAAAAAATGCAAAATCTAAAGAAAAAACAAAGATTTCGTGATGTTTACCTAAGCAAGAAGAATAACGATGCAAAATTAGGGTTGTTGGCGATTAGCGACAATGAGAATAACAGTAAAGCAGCGACAATGACAAGCAAGGAACACTAACATATGGTATGTTGGTTTTTTTTTTTTTTAATTTGGGGTAAATTGTGAAAATGATTCGACAGACATCTTTCACATGAGTTATTGGTTTATTTTGTAATAATGACACAGACCAAGGCTATAAGTGTCCAAAAGAGAAAAATATAATGGACATAATAGGAAAGTAAGAACCAAAACGATATGGAATAAAAGATTAACACCTCTTTGGGTGGGATTTGAATTCCGTACAATATTTCACCGCCATAATAAGAATGTAACGAGAATCTCGTAATTCATGTGAATATTTTTTATTTGCAACCAAACGTGACATCTTACATTTGGTATACCCTATAGGTATACTACATTCAATGCAAGGTTTCTACTAATCAAACGCCACAATTTTTACGAGAAAAGACATCCGAATGGATCTGGTGAGAGATAATATTACGCAATAACTAAATTTATTTTTAATATTTACAAGTTAAACTTGTTCGAGCCGGATTTACCCACTATGGGGGTAAAGCTCTTCCAACAATAGTTTTCATCATTCACAGGACTCAAACCCGAGATCTTGTGTCAAATCACTTGATGTAAGGTTATATATAGATAGATAGATTATAGTATGGCAAAAAAAAGTTATATATAGATAGATTATAAATGTAGTGTTATAGATTTTTCATTTTAATTACAAAATTATATGCTCCTAGTATTTATTTGGTCCGGTCTGGACCGGAACTAACCCCGGATCGGACCCGGAGTCCCGGATAGCTTTGATTTGCAATGCAGCCGTTAGGATAAACCTCTCAAAACCCTCCTTCCGAAAAGAAAACGCAAACTCAGTTCCCAAAGAAGCTACAAAATTCTTTCCCATGTGAGTGAGCCTTCAAAAATGGAGGTTTCAATCCCCTGCAGACATAACCCTCTGACTTTCTCTTCCTTACCAATATCTAAAACTCCTCCTCAAGCGCTCACTTTCTTTCAACTACCCACCAGGCGCAGGCTCAAAATCAGAGCTTCTTCTTCCTCTGCCAATCCCGGTGGCTCTGGCTCCAATGGCTTCTCCTGGTTCAGCCTGGCTCGCTCTATCCGGGTCGGTTCAGAGCAGTTCTGGTCCAAATTTGGGGAGTCGGTTAAGAAGGAAACGGGTTTTGATATGGATGAAGCGAATGTGAGGGTTGGTGAGTTGGTGGGGCGAGTTAAGGAACAATTTAGGAAAGGCGACGGTGAGTTCACTCGTTTCAGGACCGAGTTGATCCCCCAGTTTGTTAGCTGGAACCGGTGGGAGCGTTGGAAGGTCAGGCCTTTTCTTTTTTGTTCTTTCCGGTTAGTGCGTTTGTATTTCTATGTTGTCAAGGGGTTCATAATTATTGAAAATTGAGCATCCAAAGGCTTAGTTCAAGTCTGTTCTACTATGTTTGACTTTTGTCATTTCAAAGAGTTGTACACTGTGACACAAAAGAACTGGATAACATACAAATTTATCGTAGCTTTCTGCTTTTCTAACTTTTTTTTCTCCATCATTTCATTGTTTTGAAGCTGATAATTGGTTAATTATTCTCAGGATTTCAAGAATTGGGAGCCCAAAAGAATTGCTGCATTAATCCTCTATATTTTTGTTGCAATAATATCTTGTCAAAAACTGTATGCTGTTGTGCGAGCACCTCAACTAGATAGAGAAAGAAAAGAATTAACCGAGGCTTATATGGAGGCATTGATTCCTGAACCCTCTCCTAATAATATTAGAAAGTAAACGCATTTTTTTATTGCTAATGCAGTTTACTCATTACTTTATATTCTGATAACTGATCGGGCATCGATATCTAGTTCTGTAGTGCTGCATGATTTATAGATCGACACCTAAATTCAGTTTGGATAAAATATTTCATTTTCTTCTATATGTTTACACAGTTATATATCATTTGTTGGAGATAATTCATTGAAAATTATATAACCTTTAGACATTGTTGCTGATTGTTTATTTGTTTTCTTAAATTTGAAGTAGAGTTGATTCATTTGTTTGAAGGGAATTTTTAAAAATATAATAATGGGAATGTAAAAAGTTTTGCTTAATGTCTGTCTATGAATCTAATTTCTGAGAAAGCCAATAGCATTGTCTGAGTAACGATCTAAATAATCCTAGGAGACTACAGACATTTGGGATTGTTGTGCTAAGAGGAAGAATGTGCGGTGCATAGATCTACTGAATTTTTGTAGGGTTTCGCAATTATTATCTTCCCCGTGCAGTTAAAACTACTACTAACAAAATATGTCTAGTGTCTAAACTCTAGTCTTTTTGAAAAATGAGTAGCTTGCATCTTATGAAGTGTTTTATTGCTGACTTTTTATGAAGTAATTTTGTGCTCATAAATAATTATATGCTGCTCTATAGTTTTTCTTGTTCCTTTTGTCTCTGAACTTTGTTAACTTCAATGCTTTCTTGTGAAGCAAACATTGAAAAGTTTAAAAATAATGAGGAAATTTGACATTTGTAGAAGCCTTTTTAACTTTAGTTCTTATATTCTGTGTTATGCATGTAATTTCAGGTTTAAGAAGAGTTTATGGAGGAAGACAACACCTAAAGGCCTTAAATTGAAGAAGTTCATTGAAGGACCTAATGGAATGCTTATTCATGATAGTTCTTATGTTGGAGAAACTGCATGGGAAGATGAGCCAGAGCCTTCTAAAGAGAATTTAAAACAAATAATTGATGGTGACGTAAGATTAAATCCGGAACAAAAGGAGGAGCTAAGAAAAGACTTAGGCATTTCAGGTTAGTTAAAGTGTCAAGCATGAAGTGCCAATACAGAATAGTTTGCTTGCATTTGTATATTGCATCTTTCGCTTTTAATTGCAAATATAAATTGTGTGCATCTGCCGTATATGAGTAATGATTTGCCTGCTTGGTATTTTTACATGGCCGGCAATACTTGAGATTAACTTATGACAACTAGCTTTTCTTTTTAAAGTCACATTTCGCTTCTCTTTTTAATGTTCTGTCCTTAGTTTTTCTTGACTGCCATTTTATTTGTGCTTGTACTGGCAGGCGAAATAGCACTAAGTATGGGAACATGGCGTGAAAGGCTTCAAACATGGAAGGAGATCCTCAGGAATGAAAAGTTATCTGAGCAATTAGGTTCCACAAATGCCAAGTATGTAGTTGAATTTGACATGAAAGAGGTGGAAAACAGCCTTCGCAAGGATATAGTTGAAAAGGTAACAGAAACACAGGGAACTAGAGCTCTATGGATATCTAAGAGATGGTGGCGCTATCGTCCTAAACTTCCTTACACTTATTTTCTTCAAAAGCTTGAAAGTTCTGAGGTATGTTGGTATTCAATCGTGTTTTCTTCTTCCTCAAGTTTGGAGGAAATAACTAGTATAATGCGCCAAAATTTTACATGTTTGTTGTATATATTATTGTATCAAAGTTGTCCTGTGTAGAGGTACAGGAAACACACACTTCTATACACACATAGAACATGTGTACCTGTGTCATGTATGCATGAAAACATGAGCATCACACATGTGCTTCCACTTGCATGGACATCTTCATATGCATGTCTCTGTTATGGTTCCTATTTAAGGCAAGGACTTAGATGTGTGAATCCAACATAAAAGAAAGAGACTGGAAATATTTTGATGCAAAATTTAGAAATTAAACATGGGTCAGTAACATTTATTTGTTGTTAATGTAATTATTGTGGTATGAATCTTGTGGGGCTCTACAGAGTAAGTTTTTGCTTTTGCATTCTTCTTAAAACAGGTTGCTGCTGTTGTCTTCACAGAGGACTTGAAAAGATTGTATATAACAATGAAAGAAGGTTTTCCTTTAGAATATATTGTAAGTATAACATTTCATTCCTGTTGTTGATGAAACTGAGTCATGTATAACCTTTTCATAACGTTTCGTATTGCTGTACCTGTTTGATAGGTTGATATTCCGCTCGATCCACATTTATTTGAGATTATCTCAAGTTCTGGAGTTGAAGTAGACCTCCTTCAGAAGCGACAGATCCATTACTTTCTGAAAGTTGTGATTGCTCTGGTGCCTGGAATATTAATTTTATGGCTTATTAGGGAGACTGCAATGCTTCTTCATGTCACATCTAATCGTTTTCTTTACAAAAAGTATAACCAACTAAAAGATATGGCTTACGCGGAAAACTTCATCTTGGTAAATTTTCAATTTTACCATCGTTTCTCCCCTGCTGTCAAATTCTTTCTTTTTCTCAATTGTGATTGCATTCTGCACTTATTCAGCCAGTTGGAGATGTCGGTGAAACAAAGTCCATGTATAAGGAAGTGGTAATGGGTGGTGATGTTTGGAATCTTCTTGATGAGCTGATGATTTATATGGGAAATCCCATGCAATACTATGAAAAAGATGTCCAGTTTGTTCGGGTAAACATTTTATACTCTCTATAGATGTTTTCTCAGTCTTCTAATGTTTTTGTTGGTCATTATGAAGCGAGCATGTGGTTGGTTATGCCATGACAGGGTGTTCTTCTTTCTGGACCACCTGGGACAGGAAAAACACTTTTTGCACGAACACTAGCAAAGGAAAGTGGGTTGCCTTTTGTTTTTGCTTCTGGTGCGGAGTTTACAGACAGTGAAAGAAGTGGTGTAGCGAGGATCAATGAGATGTTTTCTATTGCAAGGAGAAACGTAAGCAAGTTCTTCCTCCCCTAGACACATACTTCTCTTTCTCGATAAAGGTGTTTCAGATTGAGAGTTCCATTTAGGACTCATTTACTTAGTATTTGACAAACCTAATCATTTTTATCATTTACATTATGCTGTTGCAAATCTGGTACATGTAGCACTTCAGAACTACTTAACTCACCTAAATGATAAAAATGATTAGGTTTGTTTTCACAAATAAGTTCCATGCTTTTTCTTGGTTGGTCCTGTTGTAGTAAAGTTTCTCTTTAGAATTTCTTGAAACTTAAATATGTCGCATTTGAGGTGCCCTCCAGATAGCTCCATCTAATTTTCACTCTTTATTGTTTCCATCAATAGCTATTAAAATGCTTAAGAAATATTCATGAAACAAGTCATAAATGGTTCAGGAACAAATCACTGGTCCTGTACATGCATTTTCCAAAATTAATTATTCTTTCTGCCGATACATAGAAAAATTGATGAATATAGGGAATTATCTGCTATTGTCATTTTTTTTTGCTGTTCAAAATTTAAGTAAAAATGAAAAGAACTCAAAAAAGGATTTGATATTTTTAGGTTTTCAAATCAAGAAAAAGTTTTAGTGTGGAGTTCACAGAAAAGATACATTTTCCCTTTTTTTAATAATGTTATAATTCTTGTCTCTGTTAGCAAGGAATAATGATGTCAGTCTGGTTGCCTTTGTTTTGTCCCTTCTAATTTTCAATCAATCCTCTTCCCGATTTCTTAAGATCTATGAGCACTTGCATTTCAAAGGGTTCTGCTGGAAAATGTTTTAAAGAATCTAATTCTCCTTTTTCTGACATTGTTATAGGCCTTTCATTGAACAGCAAATTTGTAATAATGGGTGAATTTAACGAAATGCTATATTGGAATTTATCCTCCATTTATACATAATTTTGCCTGCTGAGTGTTGACTGTACAGTATTGGCATTTAGTTTCAACTTTCAAGTGGCAGAGGTTTTTTTTTTGTTTGGCCATCCAAGTGCCAGAGGTTATATACCAGCATTTTACGTTCTAATTTTTTCTTTTATTATATCTAAAATACATGTTGGTTTTCTTGTTTTACATCATCTGGTTGTTTCTGCCTGATCAGAAATTGCATGCATATCTATGGTGCAGGCACCTGCTTTTATATTTGTTGATGAAATTGATGCACTCGCTGGAAGGCATTGCAGAAAGGATCCACGCAGAAGGGCAACATTTCAAGCTCTCATTGATCAGCTTGATGGGGAGTAAGTGTATTATTATTATCACCGTACTGTGTAATATGTGGTATTTTCTGCCCAAACTAGTAACTACCAGATGCAAACTTCCATTAGTTAAATCATAATTGATTATCATAGTTTCCAATTTTTTAATTTTCTTTTCAGATTGGTATAAAATTGTTTTAACAACAAAAATGACTAGGATGGAACTGACTTGGTAGAGTTTGTCCAGCTGATGTGCTTTTTCTTTTCCGCACTTTCACTCTCAATC
>AWUE01016764.1:0-83277 GCA_001974825.2 Corchorus olitorius
CCCCCCCCCCCCTCTCTTTTGTCTTCCTAAATTGTCTCGTTTGGCTACAAATTATGCTCACTATTGTGTTTGATGCTGTCCTTGAGCATCAAGCCAACTCACAATTTAAATCCTGAAATGGCCATATTGGAACCATTGAAAGGAGCTTCATGGTTTGTTGTCTGTTGAGCTTTGCAAAACCATGCCATATTTTACAGGCTTTTTTGCTAGCAAACTAGGTTTCTTATTCAGCTTGAAATCATGTAGGAAAGAAAAATTGGCGTTGATCGGTGTTCACTCAGACAAGCGGTGATATTCATTTGTGCCACTAATAGGCCTGATGAATTGGACCAAGAATTTGTTCGCCCAGGGCGCATTGATCGTCGTTTATACATTGGTTTGCCAGATGCCAAGCAACGAGTGCAGATATTTGGTGTGCATAGTGCAGGAAAGCAGCTAGGCGAAGACGTGAATTTTGAAAAGGTATGGTTCGTTATAATTGGAGTACATGTCCATAAATTTGGGGTTGTCTGATTTTGTTGGTATGTGTTTCTTAATGAAGTGAGTCAAGTGACATGCACAGTATTGTATGAGTTTTCTTCTGGTTTCTGATAGACACACTGATTGAGTTTGAATGTATGGAAGAGTAATGTGGTTTCGGGCTAATTGATTTCTCCTTTGATCCCATTCTGCAGCTTGTATTTCGCACGGTTGGTTTTTCTGGGGCCGATATACGAAATCTTGTCAATGAAGCAGCAATAATGTCAGTAAGTATTGATTTTGAGTTTTGTCATCAAATGAATCCATTAATTATCTAATTGCAGATGAAGTCTATTTTTCAGCTAGTCTCATATGCTTGAAGTGCTCATGGCAAAATACTTTTTTCTTTTGGTAAAGCAATTTATTAAACTCTGAATAATAAATCTGTACATGGAAACATATTTATTTGCGTCATATCGTGCTCATGTCAATGACCTAATTATCTAGCTGTGTACATGTCATATTGTACCAATCGCATGTCAGTAGCCCTGGAGTTGGTTGAAAAATTTTGGGGTAGATCTCTCATGCAATTTCAGCAAAAGTTATTTGTTGAATGGTTTGCTAAGCTCTTCAGTTTCTGTTACATCTGATTAAATATGTTTTTGAAGGTGAGAAAAGGACATTCCAAGATATCCCAGCAGGATATCGTTGATGTGTTAGATAAACAATTGCTTGAAGGAATGGGTGTACTACTTACAGAAGAAGAGCAACAGAAATGTGAAGCAAGTGTAAGTGCTGAAGTCTAGAATTTTCAAATGGTGCTGTCAGATTAGATAGGCAACTTATTTGTTATAAGTTGATATGAATTTTAACAAGTTTGGCTTTTACATGTTCTGTTTCAAAGCTGCATCTATATTTAGATGGTTACTAGTTATGAAATTGCGGTAGATATCTTCTCCTAGAAGCCTGATACAACCTAGTTGTAGAGGCGTCTAAGTCTAACAGCGAAATAAATAAATAGAGATTTTCAAATTTTGTGTGAACTAAGAACTCTCCTTAGAGTATTACGTAGTTGAGAGTATGATAAGCATGCTCAATAACTAGTATTGCCCTTTTATGTAACTTCCAACTTTTTATGCAATATTTGAGAATGAAAGAAAGCTGGAATTATGGACTGAAGAATGTGTAGCTTATTTTTTTGATTTTGAGTTGATATAATGTAGGTATCTTCTGAAAAGAAGAGACTTCTGGCTGTTCATGAAGCTGGTCACATAGTTTTAGCTCACTTGTTTCCTCGGTTTGATTGGCATGCATTTTCTCAGCTCCTACCTGGTGGAAAGGTACAATCCTGATATCAGCAATTGGTTTCTATATGAATTCTTATAATGGTCTTTTCCACTTGAATTTTATTCTTTGTTATTTTCTCTTTATAATACCTGCCATGAGTAGGAAACTGCAATATCTGTATTCTACCCCCGTGAAGAAATGGTGGACCAAGGTTATACAACATTTGGCTACATGAAAATGCAAATGGTGGTAGCTCATGGTGGACGTTGTGCTGAACGTGTTGTGTTCGGTGATAATATAACTGATGGCGGGAGGGATGATCTCAAAAAGATAACAAAGGTGATAGCAATTACTTTTTGTGGTACCATAATATAAATGCATTGCCTATTCTGAGAAATTAAGAAACATAAACTCTTGTGAAGTAGTCAGTCCCTGCTCCCCTTCCTTTTTCTTGTTTGATGAAGTTTGGTGTCAAAGCTTCTTCCACCATCTTTTTAATCAGATAACTGGCAGTTGGTCAAAGGTTGAATTTGGTCCGTGTACTCTATTTTATCGAATTTTCTCTATAATTTTATTAAAGTTAAAATGAAGATGAAGACTATTGACAATGGTGTTAAACTGTTGTTTTTTAAATTCATCTACATGGCATTTTTGTTGATGAACATGACATGCTCACACTTTAGTGCATCATTATTGGCGTAGCACATTTTTATTTTATCCTCCCTGAGTCAAGTACAATCTGAATGTTTGATTCTTTCCTCTTCTCTGATTCTTATTGACGCCGCTGCAACCTTAGTGCATAACGATCACTATAACGCATTGTTAGCTATGGATATTTACCTTTTCATAAATTAGCTTTTCCAGGATAAAAGGGAGCTTTTCACTTAATTTTAGTCTTCAGGAAATCATTTCTGTGAAGTATGAGCTGAATTATAAAAAAAGTGTCTTGATTCATATTTCTAGATTCACCTTATTTTAGCATCAGGTTTCTTTTTGGAATGGGAATTATCTTAAATAAGTGCATTTGAGACTCTTTATTTTCTAGTGGTCTATATCCTTGAAAAATTTTTCTTCAGACCTTTTTTCTCACTCAACATGTCTTTTCAGATTGCAAGGGAAATGGTGATAAGTCCACAAAATGCAAGGTTAGGGCTTACTCAACTAACGAAAAGATTGGGACTGCTAGATCGGCCAGATAACCCAGATGGTGAATTAATAAAATATAGGGTATAATCTATTTTTAATAGCAACATTTTGTATCAGCTTTCTAGATTTTTTCAGAACTAATTCTTTTTGTTCTTTTTCTTTGTCATTTTAGTGGGATGACCGTCACGTGGTTCCTGCCAATATGACCCTTGAAGTATCTGAGTTATTCACCCGAGAATTGACAAGGGTAAGTTCAGCTTGCTCTATCTTGTATGCTTATTTTATGCTGTTGTCATAATCTACAAGTAGTCTATTAGTAATAGATGCTATTGGCTGCATAGAAGTTACAAATGTCTGTTTATTTGTAATCTGATTCCTGTCTCTGAGGAACAAAACTAATGTGAAAACCTCTTTTTGTTGAAGTCATACAAATCTGTTTTGTAAAATATTTTGTTAGTTGAGAGATGTAATAATGTCATCAATATTAGTCTTAGATTTTGCTTCACAGCCAAAAGGATTCCTCACGGCAAGATAAATTATTGCCATATGCATACACAGACATAATCATGCAACCATGACCTCATAAGGAATTACTGCATTTTTTCTGTATATTTATGTAATTATGTTGTAACGAGTGGCACGCAGTAGTTTGAAGAACTGAGCAAATTATTTGGCTCGCACTGAGCCATAGCCAAATAAACTCGTTATCTATACACGCATATACACATGCTCATAAATTAATATTATCTAACAAAGAGGAAAAAATGTTGGTCCCTACTGAAGCTAGGTGCAATTTGCAAATTGCTTTTGCTGCTGTGATATTCCCATGGCATCAGTATTATTCCTGTCTTTGATCATTTAATTACCTGATGACCTGCTTGAAATTGATAAGAAAGAAGAGGATGTTTTGACATATAAAATCCCACCTTTATTTCAAGAAATTCTTAACACATATAATTGCATACATACTAGGGAAAAAGCCTAGTTCTTACCAATAAATTTGTTGCACAACTAAATGGTTATCAACACCTAAGGTAAATTTTATGGTATCTGTGAGTGCCTTTATGGTATATTATTTTAGTCTGTCTGACCTTTTAACTTCAATTGAATTTATGACACTCGGTTTTCATTCAGTACATTGAAGAGACTGAAGAGCTTGCGATAAATGCTTTGAAAGACAATAGGCACATACTGGATGTGATTGCAAAGGAACTCTTCGAAAAGTCCAGGATTACAGGATTGGTATGCTTACATAAACTTATCCCTAATTAATTTCTGACAGTTTCTCTCTTTTGTTGTCACTGCTAATTCTCTGACACTCTTGGTAGCAACTCTCAGCATAAATCTTCAGTCATTTAATCACTATATACACTTAATCCTCTATCTTGATCTTACTGCATTCTTTCTGTAGCCCTCCTGAGATCTACATATATCCACTAATACTATAACCACTTCCTATACCTTCTGTGGCATTCTTATTTTTCTATTTTGCCTATTCACATCAGCTTTACAACATTACATGTGAAAAGTTAATTTTCCTATATACATTTGCGCATCTCTTGGACTGTTTATTGCCTTAGTGCTTTATTTGATGATATACATATCTAAGATTTTCTGTTACTTTTGAGCATAAATCGGCCTTTGGTAAAAACTCTCTAGCATAAATCGGCCTTTGGTAAAAACAATCTAGCATAAATCGGCCTTTGAACTAAATTCCCCAGAGAGTGTGGCATTTAATTTAAGAGTGACCAGCACCTGATCAAAGGAAGTCAAATGCTTAGTTTTCATTGATATATATATATATATATTGGCCATAATACTTATTGAAATTCACTAACCAAATCTTTTACTGCTATTTTGACAGTGTAAATGTATAATTGCATCTAAGCATTTTTAATATTGCATTCATGATTTTCTCTAAACCTGTTGTTGTTTTCTTTTAAATACTGGAGATAATGAGAGAAGTCCATTCCTTCTTTATGAAATAGCTTCACAAATGAGTGTGAGAAATATAGGTAGATAGTGAAGACTCTCAAGTGAAACACATTTAAAGTTTAAACTATGCAAAACATACCAATGGTATTCTGCCCTTAAGAAAGGGGAATTCTGACCAAACGCAATGAGCAGTAGTCTAGTGATATAATTAAGGTTGAGATATTATGCCTATCCCTGAGCAAAATTCTATATTATATATTTGGTATCTTTAATAGCTGCTGTATTACCTCTGGAACTCCTATAACTTGGCTTTAGAATTTTCTTAACGTCTTGAGTTGTTTCATGTCATAGGAAGTTGAAGAGAAAATTAAGGAACTCTCTCCTGTAATGTTTGACGATTTTGTCAAGCCATTCCAGATCAACTTGGACGAGGTACTGCTAAAGACCTTCTAACTGTTTGAAATAGTTTTTATATGATGCGGGTTTATTTAGCATCTTAATGCAAGGTTTATATGGACATCATTCCTTGAAATATCTATTTATGTAGGCTAATTAAACTCGCCATCTCTTTCCAGATTTAGCATTTTGGATTGCAGGCTCTTATAGTTTCTCTATGCATTTTCATTCTTTTCTTTTTGACCAAGTTGCTTGTAACCTTGGTCTAACTCACTTGTCTAGTGAAATTTTCTTTTCCTTGTGGTAAATTAGATTTGATTTCACCTAATGAACTTTCTTGTTATATTTTACAGGAGGGACCACTGCCTCATAATGATCGACTACGATATCAACCTCTGGACATATATCCTGCCCCCCTTCATAGATGTTAATGGTCCTAGGTTTTTTAGTCACAAATCCAATCATGCAAGTTTGAGGCTTGCTTTTGTTGGATATATCAAGAGCCAAAAATTCTGCCCCACTGCCCAAATTTCCATAATCAAATTTCCTGGGACTGAAATTTTCATGGTTGCTTAAGTGATTACATCCAAGAAGGCTTGTATGCTTTCTTGAGTTGAACAAATTGGATTTGATCGCTAGACTTGAGTTGAAATTCTGGATATCTATCATTCTAGCGAGCTCCAAACAGTTCGATTCAATTATGGAAGGGATTCAGGAATGTAGCTGTATTATCTGCAGTGAGGACAGGAAAGCATCATAGAAATTCTTTTACTGTAGCTTTGTTGTATTCTTTTTTTAACTTGTAAGTGGTATTGTTTTGATAGGTTTGTCAATCTGTAGTCAGATTTTGTTGCGAATCCTATTCATTATAGCAGTTCAGTTCACTTGCAGAAAAGCAAAAACTGAGTTTTTTAGTATTATTATGGCTCAAGTCTTTTGTTTTTTGAGCTATTTTATTCGAAGGGTGTTACTTGTTTGATCCTTAGTTCTAGAACTAGAACTAATCAAAGCGTCTGGCCAAAAAAAAAAAAAAAAGAACTAATCAAAGCGGTTTGGCCACTGTTGTGAAATTTTGAAAGAAAGTAATTTATGTTTACAATAAAAGATATTTAGCTCTATAATCAGGACAGAATGTAACACTTCTATGGATTAAAAAGTGCTATAGCTACCTCCAATCTGTCATTAAAGCCTGAAAAACTTTATTTGATGACTTGGTGAAGCAGTTTTATTCATTGAATAGATGAATTGTAGAATTGTAGTGTAGGGAGGCATAAACTCCTTTTCAAGTTTCAGACATGAAACAATAGCTTTAGCTACACGTTTGAAGCATTTAGACCATCAATCCAATTTGTGGGTTTTACATCTTGCTTTTTGGAACTCCAACTGGCTTATCCCTTGATCTCTTTTCGACTGCTCGTGACAGCTGCTTGACTGCATCTTTCGGTAGATGGCGAGGCCGGCTCAGCCAATGTCCTCCATCAACTACAAGTGTAGTTCCGTTGACAAATTTACCTTCAAAATTTGCAAATAAGATTTTCTCAGAAAATTATTAAAGCTGGAAAAACAAAAGCCAAGACGAGACTATCCCTCGCTTCACAAGGTGCCGCTCAAATTGAAAATTCTGATCTGTTGCTATCAGTTTTGCCCCAATGATTTCTCTTTACAACAACCTGCTTCCTCAGAACTCAATCGAGGTCTTATTCAACACTAGTTCTTTATTTCTATTTCTCTTATGTTGACATGCAGAGTTTTACTTATTATTTGGTAGAGAAAGTGTTTTAGTGAAAACATATAAAGGAAATAAAGGAAAAAAAAAAAAAGGTTCATTCTTTTCATTTTACTTAGTTTCTTTATTATCTTATCTCTTGCATTCTGCAGGTGTCTTCCTATTTCTATACACACAAATATATAACCCTATCCTACTTATAATCCTTGCACCATACGAGTGCCCTAAAATACAAAGCCCTACTATCCTTTCAGACTCTATTGAGCATCACTGTGAGCACCTCTGACAGATTCTGACCTCGAGAGAAACCCAAAACCAAGGGGAAAACACGACATGAACTTTGTTTCATCTTTCATGTACCATGTTGAAAAAGTGCAAAAAACCATTAGAAAAAAAGGAGACAGCATTGGCATGTTTTATAGGATGTAAAGACCATATAGCCAAAGCAAGCTTTTAGATATGTTGAGTTCAGATATATTGAAGCTAGCAGTAAATACTATAAATCAAACCTTCACAAGGTCAAGACTCAAGAATAAATATATGGTTTCTTTAATGCTTTGAAAACTTAGAAGTCAGGACTGAGATTTGGATATGAACATATAAAGCAAGAAATTTATAGATTTCCACATGATATTGTATCATTGATTGGTAAATTAAGTTTTTGAATACTAGAATCTCTAATATGTAGGTTATTGGTAAGGTTCAGTATAATTGGAACAGGAATGGAGGTTACTTACCAGCATCTGAAACAAGGTAAAGAGCAGCCATGGCAATATCCCATTTCTCCCCTAATTTATACAAAGGCATGTAGTCTCGGGCTTTGCTGTTAATCTCCTCAGGGGCAAGTTTACTCATTCCAGGAGTATCTCCGATAGGGCCTGGGGCGATTCCATTGACTCGGATATCATAGTCAGTTCCCCATTCCAGTGCCAAGTTTCTAGTGATGCTATCAACAGCTGCCTAACAGAAAGAATAAACTGCAAATAAGTGTAACTCAAGTAAAAGAGTTCTTCCTAGGAAGAATTTAATGTTACAAACCTTGGCTGCAGAGACATGTATTTGATACCAAGCAGCTGTATAATGTAAAGTAGCACTTATATTCAAAATAGATCCACCCCCTGGTAAGTTGTTCCTTCCCTGTCCTCCTTTTTTGAGATACTTGAGTGCTTCATAGCACATTGTGAATGTGCCGACAGAATCAATATCCATAACTGCAGGTATAGGTAATAAACAAACTGCATTTAGCTAAGACAAGGAAAGGGCTTCTGTAAGACCAATTATCACCATAAGAAAGTAGTCACCTTAATAACTCCCCTAGTCTTAAGTGGTTAAGAGAAAAAATCACATAAAAGTTTCAGTAAAAGTACAAAAATTAATTGCTGAAGCTTTAAAAAGCTGTTTGTGATACTGATAAGGCTAAAGATCATATAGTTAAATGTAGAAATTCATTTTTGGCCAAAAAACAATTGTAGAAATTCATTGGAAACCATGTTGGAAAGGCTTGGAAAAAAGTACCTGTTCGAAACCCATTAGGAGATAAATCCTCGGCAGACACAAGGAAATTGCCTGCGGCAGCATTGACAAGAACATCAATTCGTCCAAAATGCTTGAAAGTTGATTCAACCACTCTTTTTGCATCTTCCTGTTTTCGAACATCCCCCTCAAACCCAACAGCCTTCAAAAAAAAAATACTAGTTAGTATATGCAGACTCAGCTAGCTGTAGAAATCGCAAAACAAACCTTGCAAAATGCAGACATAGATCAAAGATCTATAAACAACACACAAAGACAAAGCAATTGATTCAGTTGAACCGATTTATATCTGCAGAAACCTGGAGCTAATACAGCAAAGTGAGCATTGAGCGCACACTTACATAGTTTTCACAGTGAGATAATTCTGAATATTTTGCACCGTCTGATCAATAGCGAAAGAAGAACAGATTATTCAGCAGCTATAGAATCAGTTTCTTTAGCAACCGAATAAGTACAATTAGGTCCTCAAGAGTAATATGGTTATTAAACTACCCACAAATATTATCTCTTTCATTAATGAGATGGATGGAGCAAGGAGTAATGACAAGGATGGCACTAACTTCAAAAGGAGAACATGGCACAAATTTTAACAACTCCTCACTTCTAACTATACATATCACATTTGATGATACCATAAAACAGGTAATGCATTTCTAAGCCACAGAAAACCAAGCAGGAAACAAACCCCATTATTTTTCCAAAATTTTAGACCAATTTTATTGAAATATCACAAGCAGAAATATATTAGTAAATACTACTATTTCCTTAGTAATTAACCACCAAATTAACCAAAAATTAAAAGAAAATGAATAATGAACCCCAAGGAGACATCAAGGTGAGTAAGGGCCAAGAATCAAACAAAATGCTACGAATAAGTAGGAAGAGGGGAAAGAAAGAGAGAAGGGTGATGAAAAATGTATATATGTTACATGAATTCCAAGGGATTGAAGAGCAGAAACAGCAGCATCAAGGACTTGTTTGCGTCGACCCATGATTGCAACAAGACCTCCATGTTTCCCAAACTGTGTTGAAATCTCAAAGCCAATGCCGGAGCCTCCTCCTGTTATCAAACCCACCTTTCCTTTCACTATATCTGCTTTAAATGGTGATTCCATTTCCATTGCTCTCTCTCAGTTTTCTCCCCAAACAAGGAATCTCGAATCCCAGTTTCCAACGCAACACTTTCCTTCCTTCCGTTTCACTACCAAACGGTCCAAACCAAACAAATACCCCAACCGAACTCCAAATTTGTGGACTCAACTTATTCTCATAATATTATGTTATTTTCTGTTGCTTGCTTTTAAACTTGTACTACTATTAAATTTCTTTTCTATTTTTGTGCCAAAAAAAATTTCTTTTCTATTTACTGTATAAAAAATAAAAAAACCAAACACACCGTTTTGGTTTCCACTCGATTAATTTTAATCATTAGTAATAATTTAATTTAATATAATGGCCAAAAAAAAACTCCATTTGTTTTCCCTAATAATAATATAATGATGAACATTCCCTCACATAGGCATATTTCAAACAGGCATTTCTACTTTCCAGATTCCCTTTTTCATACTTTTTCCTCAAAAAAAAAAAAAAAGGAGCACTAAACGTCATCGTCTTGCAGCTCAAATGCTTGTATTAGTTTTACCAGAAAGAAAGCTTTGAAACTCTTCCCGGGATAAAATTATTTGGGTGTTTTTGTTTTCTTCCTAATCCTCAGACTCTCTCTCCTTCCAAACAGTAAATTGCCATGAATCAAGAAGAGCAGGAGCAAGAAAGTTCTGCAACTCTAATCGACAAGAATTTCCCTCTTTTCTCCAAACCCCGAAAACCCAAACCCTTTAAGTCTCCTAAACCCTCTCAAAACCCTGAACCCCAAACACCCCAGATAGAAAAGTTTTCCTCCTCCTCAGCTGCCGCCGCCGCCGAAGAAGAAATAACCACTGCTTTTGCCGACCTGGGCCTAGCCGAATGGGCCATCCAAACATGCAAAGAACTCGGAATGCGAAAGCCCACGCCGGTTCAAACCCATTGCATACCCAAAATACTTGCCGGTCGTGACGTCCTGGGAATAGCCCATACGGGAAGCGGAAAAACCGCGGCGTTTGCTCTGCCGATATTGAACCGGTTGGCGGAAGACCCGTATGGGGTTTTTGCTTTGGTGATTACGCCGACAAGAGAGTTGGCTTTTCAGTTGGCGGAGCAGTTTAGAGCATTGGGGTCTTGTTTGCATTTGAAGTGTTCGGTGGTGGTGGGTGGAATGGATATGATTACGCAGGCAAAAGCCTTGGCTTCGAGGCCCCATGTGGTTGTGGCTACCCCCGGGAGACTCAAGGTTTTGCTGGAAGAGAATCCTGATATTCCTAAAGTCTTTCAAAGAACTAAGGTTCCTGCTTTATGCTTATTTAACTTATTTTTGCTGCTTTTTGTGCGTGTGTTTTGTAATGAAGGAAACGAGATTGCATTTTGGATACGAAAAATTGGGGGAAAAGAAATCGTAAGCTAATTAAAATGGATTTTCATTTTAGGTTTCGACTATTATTTCAAAAAAGGTTCTAACATTTGCTCACTTTGAATCTAATATAATTTTGCTTTTGCTTCTTTGTTGTTGCTTTTTGGCAATTCTTTGGGAAGTAGAAAGCAATTTAGCAAAAGAAATAATCAAATGGAGTAAACCTAGTCATGTTGTTGAAACACGGTTATCGCATTTAGCATTATAGATAACAATGGGGGTGTTCAAGCTGGGCTTTTTTTTTGGTATATTTACAAGTTAACCTTGTTCGAGCCGGGTTGGCCCAAGCTGGACTTTACATCTACATATAGCACTTGTTCAGAAAGTCGAAAGTCGAAACTGATCATTAAGTATGATAATTTCAAAATGGCACTAAGAATTTAGATTATAACTCTGACTGATTTAACATTTGGATGATGTAATGCAATTAGCTAGGAATTTTGGCCAAACTAGGGATAACATGGCTGGTGACCTTGATTGTTAGGATTGAGTTTGAAGAAGTATTTATAATTAATTGGCTCGAAGATTTGGAGATTTTCGGAAATTGAAATTTATTTTGTAGGAAGATGGATACAACATTTTAGAAAAGATTGTTGGGAGAATTGTCACAATGAGTGAGTGGAACAGGATAGTTATATTGAATAACATTACCATGCCAGGGAAGCAGGATAAGTATGTTGAGATTGTTTTTGTAACTGCAAGTCTCTTTGAAACCCTGCATTATAAATAAATATATTCTATTGAAGTTATTTTCTCTCATTTACATTTCATTCTTTTTTTTTTGGTTTTAGTTTTTAGTTTTGGATGAAGCAGATAGAGTTTTGGATGTTGGGTTTGAGGAGGAACTAAGGGTGGTTTTCCAATGCTTGCCAAAAAATCGACAAACTTTATTGTTTTCTGCAACAATGACCAGTGACCTGCAAACATTGCTTGAGCTTTCTGCCAACAAGGCATACTTCTATGAGGCTTATGAAGGCTTCAGGACAGTTGAAACACTTAAGCAGCAGTATATTTTTATTCCCAGAACTGTGAAGGATGCTTATCTTGTGCACATTTTGTCTAAAATGGAAGATATGAATATCCGCTCAGCCATAATATTTGTCTCAAGATGCAGGTATCATATCTTTTAGCCAGATCTTCTGATTTTCTTTTTTCCCTTTTTAATATCAAATATGCTCAGTAGGTTATAGGGATTGGTGAATTGATAAAGCCTTTCAACCACTTTTCTTTCCTTTCTCCCTCATTTTTCTAATCTGTCTTTGTATCTCTGCTAATTCTTTTGCTTCTGATTCCTTCTAGTATATTGTTCTCCATTTTCTAGCTCTTTCTTTGCCAGTTTCGCATCTTACTATGAAATCTTGGCATGGAAATTTCAGCCTTTTTCTTCTTTATCTTATATTTTTCCCCTCTGTGGACTTTTTTCATTGTCTTTGCAACAATTGCCATTGTATATGTTCTTTTTAATGTTTGGTAAATTAGATGCTTCAAGAAATGCTTTTCCCTAGCAGGTTCTGTATGGTAGGTTTATACTCTAGTATAAGAAATAATATGTTTGTCTCCTTGTAGACCCTCTTTTTGACTTTACCTCTTTTTTTTTTTTACTTTTTCTTTTTCGTTTTTTTTTTTCCATGTGAGAAAAGAGATTGTCACGTTTTAAGTTTACTACTAGAAGAGCTCGAAGTGGAAGCTGCAGCTTTGCATTCATTAAAATCACAGGCTCTAAGGCTTTCGGCACTGCAGCATTTTAAATCTGGACGTGTTTCTATACTGCTTGCTACTGATGTTGCCAATCGTGGTTTAGACATTCCTACTGTTGATCTTGTCATAAATTATGATCTTCCAAGGTTAATATTCATTAAGGATTTTCTTAATTGTTAATTTCTCTTAAGTTTGCTTGGGCACTGAAATTTAGCTGCAACCTATTTCAGGTATTCTAGAGATTATGTTCATCGTGTGGGGCGAACTGCAAGAGCTGGCAGAGGAGGATTGGCAGTTAGCTTTGTTACTGAGGTTAGTATGAAGTATTAGTTGATTGAAACTGGCTTTCTTTATGGTTTCCATTTGTTCTGTTGGACCCTGAGAGCCGCTTACTAAGGTTTTTCTTTAAACTCTTACATAATATTAACCTGTGAAATGGGAGTTCTATTTAATGACTTGACCAACCTGTTCTTTATCAGCCAGGAATATGTTTTTCCTTTTACACGTACAACAATGCATCACGTGTTTCATTTTCTTAATCTATCAAGTTTGTAACGTGGTTTAGGAATTGTGTTCTGTTTTTCTGATTTAATTGAGAGGCCATAAGGAGTAGGAGGTCTCTAGTTCTTCATTGCTTAATTTCCTTACTAGAGGAATGTAACTTGCAGAATGATGTGGATCTTGTTCACGAAATAGAAGCTGAACTGGGAGAAGAGTTGGAAAAATTTGAATGCAAAGAGAATGAAGTCCTTTCTGATTTTACAAAGGTATTATCTCTTATTCTTCTTTTGTTTGCTTAACCTCTGCTAGTTTCAGTGCAGATTCTTTTATTGTTATTTTAAATCAATTATAATTCAGTAGTTTGTCTGCTTAAATCCATAGCTATTCACATGCACATATCCACCTTCATAAATTTTCTGTGTATGATATATGCAATTGCACATACCACTCTGAGGTTGAATATGCATGGTAAATACAAAATCCTGTTAAAAGTATGCAAATTTTTGGCAATAGTTTGAGAATTTGTTTTAGGAAGCAGAGTTTGTCCCACTCATTTATTTTGCGAGGTTAAATAATTATGCTGTTCCATAAGGAATTAAGGATGCCTATGATCAACATCTTGATGCGATTAGGTCTGCCTAGTTAGCTCATACTACCTAGATGTTGAATATGTATAATTTAGGTTGGGGTGCACCCACAATCACTTGCAAATGGATGCAGTAGAGCTTCTTGTATCCTGCTGTAAGGGCCGGTTATGTAGCACATATTAAATCAGCAGTCTATATCTGGTGTTCATGCAAAACAAGTTTGTCAGTATCTTATGCATGCGAGTTAATATCAAATTTGCAGGTTTGCAAGGCTAAGCGTGTGGCAACAATGAAGATGATGAATGATGGGTTTGAGGAGAAAGTAAAGGAACGTAAAAAGCAGAAACTCAAGACACTAGCAGAGAAAGGAGTATTGAAGAAAAGGAGTAAAAAGAGAAAGCGTGAAAAATCTGATAAAAATCCTGATGAATGATGATACCTTCTCTTATACCATCTCCACTGCATCAGTGTATGCTGTATATTTTGTCTAGCAGCTGCTTGGATGCAAGGTGAAGTGGTCAATTTTGTTGTTTTTTCTTTTCACACCCAGTTTCCCCGTCATGGAAAGCACCGATTTACAATGTCAAATGTTTTGACTTATGTCATGAGTGGAAATTTTGTACTACTATTTACTACTATTCTTATTTATTAAAGAAATTCTTGAAGGTAGAATTAAAATAAGATATACGATTTCCTTTAAGCCGTGTGTGTGTTGTAGATAATATCACTTGTGATCTAGAATCGACTTTGTTAACATGATAATTTCATTGAGGAGGCATACAATTCTGGTTTTGCATCAAATGGTGGCTATGCCTTAAAGGTTTGGGGAAGTTTGAAGTTTATGTCATATAACACACACAGACACAGAAAATATCACCCATACTAGTTTCTTCCACTGTCCTTTCTACACCAATTTTTGGCCCTCTCTTAATTGGAACTGGAATTCGATACGGGAAAGTTGGTGTTAACAACACTTGTATTAGAGTCAAAGAAGAAAAATACTCTAGTGCCCCAAGTTTGTTATCTATTGTCTCTTATTATCTGGCAAATTTGGAGAGAAAGAAATGAATCAATGTTTAATCATAAAATAGAATCCATACTGAGTGGTATATACGTTTAAAAACTCACCTCATAATAAAAGCACACAGAAATTAGTGCCTTGGATCCCTCCCCCTCCTCTGTTTTTCAAACTTAATGTGGATGGCTCTTGGCTCTTGGCTCTTGGCTCTTGGCTCTTGCTTGGGAAATCCAGGGTTTTTCAAACTTATGAGTCTTGAGGTCTCATCATAATGGTTCCTTGTTAGCTGGTTTTAATCATTACCTGGGAATCACTTCTAATGGCATTGCTGAAGTACTTACTGCAAGGCATCATATTCATATTGGGTTTGAAACTGGCTATATTAATCTCTCACCTTATTGTTGAATCTGACTCTCAGTTTTATTATGTTGCTTAATTAACAGGCCCCACATCCAAACCAAGTAGCAGACTGTTCAGCAAAGATTAGAAGGTTCTAGTACTTAAAGCTTCATCAAAGTTTTATGATCATGACCCTTCTTTATGATCAACTTCTGTTTTATGACAAATGTAATAGGGCGGGGACCCGTATGATAAACATGTAATGCTCAGCTTATAAGAATAAAATATTATGTTGGTATGTGAAAAAGAAAATGTTAAATAAAAAGCAAGTATTCATGGCCAAATATATATAATTTGACATTGTATGTATTCATAGCTAAACTTTTTGTAACGTACGATGTTACAAATATGTAAAATTGCACCAACGAGTGGTTGGTTCAAGTGGTTTGTCACTTGTTCCCCTTAAGTAAGGTTTCGGATTCGTGTCTTGTGAATGGAAAAAACCATTGTTGGGAGAGCTTTACCCCCATAATGGACCAGCCCGGCTCGAACAAGATTAACTTGTAAATATACCAAAAACAAATATGTAAAATTGCAAGTATTCATAGCTAAAATTTATAATTTGTAGTATATGTATCAACATAATACATTTTGTATGATTTTGTACAAGTACTAGTCTTATTTTAGAAAATAATTTCGCCAAAAAAAACTAATAACAATAATGATGACAAAAAAAATTAATGATTAAAATTTTTTTGCTACGAAAAAAAAAATTATAAAAACTAACTACACCCTATTAAACTAGGACTAGGAAGGAGTCCCCTAGTACCAATTAGTCAATTACCAAAACAGACTAGGAGTGCCCTCCCCACCCCCACCGACCTAGCGCATTATAAATACGGTGTCAACTCACACCCTTTCCCCTCACATTAGAATCAAAAGCTTTCAACCCCCGATCAAAATCCCCAAAACCCTTATCAAAATCTTTTGCTGCTCTCAACAATGGCGACCACCACCGATGAAACCAAGAAAATTACCCTTCGAACCGCCGATAATCAACAGTTCGAAGTCGATGAAGATATAGCCATGGAGTTCGTCACTGTCAAGACTTTCTTTGACGAGAATCCTGACGCTGCTCAAGAACCCATGCCCCTCCCCAACGTCTCTGCCAAGTGCCTCTCCGCCATTATTGAGTACTGCAAGGAACGCCGCGCCGCAAACGATGAGGCCGGGACCTTCAGTGAGGAGTTTGTCAAGGCCATGGACAGCGAGTCGCTCAAGGAGATGATCTTGGCCGCTAACTATCTCAACATAAAGGACCTTCTTGACATGCTCAACCAGGCCGTGGCTGATAGGATTAAGAATAAGAGTGTGGAGTATGTTAGGAGGTTGTTTGGAATCGAAAGCGATTATTCTGCGGAGGAAGAGGCTCAGCTTAGGACAGATAATGCTTGGGCTTTCGAAGGTGTTGATCCTGATGATGATGATTTTTGATCCGTTCCTGACTTAGGGTTTTTTAGAGGTTAATGTTACTATGTTAGGGTTTTTTTTTTTTCTTTTCTAAAATTTCAAGTTGATTTAGGAGGATTAAAAGCAGGATTTTGACTGATTCTGTGAATTTGGGCGAATTTTCCTTTATTATATGTTAATGCTATGCTTTTAATCAAATCCTTTAGCCTAGTAGTAATTAATTATTTCAATTTTGTTTTTGCTTACTTTTTTATCTTTCCTTTTTTTTTTCTTGTTGAATATATATTAATTTACTGTAATTGCTAACTCAGTTCTCCTTTCTTTTCTTTTTTTCTTTTTCTTCTTTGGCAATTGCTCAGTTCTCCTTTCGCAACTTATATATTTACTTTACTTTTGACATATTTTATTATCGTTCTGGAATGGTTGTGTGTTAATTAATAGCTTTTGGTTAACAATCCACCATTAAAATAGCTTTAGAAGCTTAAACATTGCAGAGTAACAAGGCAGAATTTTAGCCTAATTAAAGTCTAATTGGCATTTCTTTGGCCATTCTAATTGGCAAATTTGTAGTTTTCCCTTCTCTATGAATCTCTGTCTGTTTTTGATGTGGCTAATGGTAACGAAGGTTGAGCTAATTGGATAATTTAGTTTAGCCTAGTTTTTCTCATAAACCATTCAAGACGAGGATGAAAGCGAAAATACATGAAAAAGTACTAACCTCTTTCAGTTGAACCTGCACAAATGGCTTTTAAACCTCTTTTAAACCTATACCCAAGCAAGCTAACAATGTGGCCTGAGATCCTTCCACGCAAGATTTGCTTGCAAGAAGCACAACGAGCACGAAAAACCATAAACCAAATTGCAAACCAGAATGCATAACATATTAAAGTTGAAAAGGGCATCATCCACTTTCAATGTTACAGCTTTGCCTAACCCTACGGCTACAACCTACCAGAGATATAAAGCAGTGCTACGATTAATTTCTGACTATCAGAAATATCACTGCAACAAACCAATTACAATGTATTGGCTTCCGACCCTTCTCATCAAGAATCACTTTGCTGTTGCTGAGATTGCTGCGGCTGCTGCTGTGGCTGACCCTGGGGCCAAGGCATGAAAGCCATGGGTGGTCGAGGCTGCTGGCCTTGATACAATGCAGCTTGATCAACCGGCTTTCCCATTATCATCCCTGTGGGTCCTACAGTATGCTGCGGAACATAGTAATATGGCATATCAGCAGGTGAACCAACTAAAGGAATTGTGGCCTTGGTGACCCCAAGTCCCTCCTCTTTCAGCTCATCCCTTGGAATGATATCAACCAAGAAATCAAAGACATCAGTCCTTGAAATAGCAGCTGCAATGTCATTCTTCTGCAGTGTCCTCCTTTTGTTCTCTTCTGTATGGATCCAAGAACGTAGTGTCAGTTCCAAGATGAACATTTCACAAGCTTTAGCAAAAATAACAGGAGCCTCTGCTGATATCATTCGGACATCTTCATCCGCTTTCATTATCTTTTTTATCCGAGCAAGGGGGAGACTGTGATTCTTGAAGTCTGAAGTTTGCTCAATCTCTTGCATTTGGTTGGCCCAGAACATTTGAAGCTGCTGCTGCTGTTGTTGCTGCTGCTGCTGGTGGAAGTGCTGAGCTTGTTGGTAGGCAAGCTGGTGTGGAGAACTAGAGAAAGTAGCTGGTGGCTGAGTTGGTGAAGGGGCAGTTACAGCTGGAGTGCCAGAAGCAACCATGGCAGCAGTTTGGTAAGGACCTGTAGAATAGCTCATTTGGCCTGCACCAGATACGACTCCCATCACAGGCTGTTGTTGATGCTGTTGCTGTTGTGCTTGTTCTGATTGATCCATGATAATTTTACAGAAGCTTCTTTTTCCCTTGTTCTATCTTCTCATTACCATACTGTTACAAACAAAGATAACAAAGTGCCGATCATGTGAGTTTTCCACTAGTCAGTGACTATTACATCCAAGCACTCATGTGACTTTAGTCTCTAATACTATTACTATACAAGTACAACCAAGGGCAAAAGAAATGCAACTGTCTCTCACCACCTTTGAATGCAACTATCAGTAAACATTGAAACAGGTATCTCTTTAACAGGTTTAATAGCTTGACCTCAAACTTCCTGTCTTTGGTTCTTTCTTATGTCTTAGATTAATTTTAACATATCCACAATCAGAGACCAAATAACTGAAATGTACAAGGGAGAGAGAGCGGGGGAAAAGAAGAGAAGCTCAAACAGAGTCGTTGACGATCATATTCAGTGTATATGTTCTAATGTTAGCTCTAGCTAGTCACCAACAAGACCGACGTCAGAATCTTTATGATGAATGAAGCTTTCTCCTAAGATGTCTTGATATACACATTCATAAAAGCAACAAAATGGCCTCTTGCAGCTAACCCATCTGTTGACAGGTTGAAGTCACCAATAAAAGCATCTAAACCCATACTGGAAGTAATACAGATATACTATTTTCAAATTTAAGGTGCCAAATCTGATAAGTCTCAACAGCTGAAGAATTCATATTTGCTACACTCTGGACAAAGAAAGATATATAGTTCTCTTAAGTGCTCAATTTCTTTCCCTTTCAGAGGGTGAAGCAAGAAGCAGGATAGAATTAGGATAATATTGGCCAATTTTTACGATTCCAGTACTGATTAAAAAAATTCATAGAAAAAAACACCAAACAAACAAGCAGAGATACAAGAGGTTATAAACCACTTGAAAATCACTTGTTCATTCTGAAAACACATAAGGCATTTACCCACACAATTGAAAATTATATTAGTTTAACAAATTCCTAACCTTTTACCTTTTAATTATACAAATTTCATCTAACCTTGAAGCAGAGTAACTATAAGCTTAAACCCAAATCCAAAACTTTTCAAACAACACCATGCAGTTTAATAGACATGCATGAATCTAACCACAACCAGGAAACTAACTAGAATTTCAATTTATAACAGAGAAATTAAACAAAAGAACCAGAGCCCAAACCTTAGTATTTCTTTCTCTATGCCTAAATAACAATGAATTATTAAGAAATTGAGGCATGCATGCAATGAAAATAAGTAAAGTTCTGAGTTTTTATCCATTTCATCCAAACAATAACCCTACCTGCTCTGCTCCGCTCTGCTTGCTGCTTAAATTTTACTTTAGAACTGAAAACAGATTAAGAACATATGTAACATATAGTAATTTAAGTTTTCTTAAAACAAAAATTACTGAAGCTTTGAAATTATTTAAGCGTAGGATTAGTCGTCACAAAGCCAAACCCATTAAAAAGATTTAAACTTTAAAACTTAAATTAAAAAACAAACAACCAAAGTTTTTTTCTTAAATTTGGTGGTTCACCACCAAACAGCCAACCAAACAAGAGGATAGTAACTCAAAAAAAAAAAAGTCCACAAAATTAACAATTTAAACGAAATTTACCTAAATTTTGTTCTTCCTATTTGCAGCTGAGGAGCCTCTTCTTCTATTCAGTAACCAAGAGAGAGAGAGAGAGAGAGGGAGTTGAAAAGGAGGGACTGAGAGTGCTTTTGAATGTGAATGAATAATAAAGAGTCTTTGAATTTTCAATTTTGCAAGAGAGAGACTCTTCTGGGGGTATCTATGAGAAAGACGCGTGTCGACCAGTGAGGATTCTCTCAACTCTGGACAGTTTTTTTTTTCTCTGACATTCCACGTGGCTAAGTTCTAATGGATGGAAAGTTAAAGGACCAAAGGCTCACGCTCACGTAACCCGCCGTGACGTCTACGAGGGAAGAAAACTTAAACTGCCAAATTAGGTTTATAATGACTCAAAAAAAGGTTGATAAGACTCAAGGAGGGACGGTCTGTTTTGGTGAAAAGCAGTCAAGTCTAAGGGTATTTTCGGAATTTTATATAAAAGTAAAAGATGCACGTGAAAAGCGCGTGCACGTGTCAGGAAGAAAACTGGTGCAGTTTCAGTTGGGACTGGCTGTTGGATTTGGAGGGTTGAGGTCACGTGAGAAAAAAGGAAGCTTAGCTAGCTAAACTTTAGCGGGGCCCATAAAAGTCATGTTACACGGAACTTGTTTGACTCCGTTTGGTTAAGTCTTTTTGGGTTGCTATGCCGTTTGTTCTACTCCAAGCTTTTTTCATTTTATGGTGAAATGGGCCTAAGGCCCAAATCAACAAACAAATTGTGGCTAACCGTCCTCAACGGTCAAAATACCGTACAGGTCCCTCTACTTACAAAAAGGGATCAATTTGATCCCTTTATTATAAAAACTGTCAATTTGGTCCCTTTACTTACAATTTGGTGTCAATTGAGTCCCTCTACTTACAATTTGGTGTCAATTGAGTCCCTCTACTTAACAAAATCTATCAATTGATTATATATTTGTCTAATATTACTTATTTACAAATAATTGGTATAACTCTTCTGTTTTTTTTGCTTTGCTTACAAGACTGATACTTCGAAAAACAAGAAAATGAAGACCACTAATACTAGAAGCTCACAACAAACTCAACAGAAACATCAACAAAAACATAAGCAGAAACATAAGCAACCTATGCAAGAATCAGAATTTTACTCAATTGACAGATTCTATTAAGCAGAGGGACTCAATTGACACCAAATTGTAAGTAGAGGGACCAAATTGATAGTTTTTGTAGTAGGGGGACCAAATTGATCCCTTTTTGTAAGTAGAGGGACCTGTACGGTATTTTGACCCGTCCTCAACGCACCAAGAGCCAGCAAATCAAAAATAGTTATTAAACCTGGATCGGCCCGGCGGTTCGATCGTCTGACCCGGTGACCCGGGATCTAATCCGGTCCGGTTTATTGATTGAATCATTTAGGTCATCAACCCGTCGAGACCCGTGATGAATTGCCTTAAACCGTCAAAATCCGTTGATCCGGATGGGCTGGATTTCAAATCTTAAATCGGGCATGAAAACCCTTGCAGATCGTAACTAATCAAGTCGAAAGTTTTCTCAAGGATGAAAAATGAGCTTCCGTCTTTAAAATGATGAAAGGATCTGAGATCTAAGGTAAAGGAAGAGGTTGATTAAAAAAAAAAAGCCCCTAACCTAAGATGCGAGAGAAGTCTCTGCAAGAGAAAGATGAGAGAGAAAGAAGTTTTACTACTTTTACCTACCCACTACGTTTCTTCTCTTTTTATTATTATTATTATGGGTAATTATTTGATATACCGACAGTGTAAATTTTGGGCTCCACAAGTGGGTTGTGGAGTTGACACATGTCCATTTTCTGAATTAATTAAATTTTAAATATTTCAATCTAGTCCCTAGAGGACACATGTCACCCTTTAAGACCCGCTTGTGCAGTCTGCTAAACTCCACCGCCGGTGTATCATATATAAACCCATATATTATTTACTATTTACTATTTTATGTTATGAAACTAATAAGAACGCGAAGAACAATATGGAGAGAATGAGAGAGAATTTCTTATTACTTCAGAGAGAAGTGAATACAGAAAATGAGGTATCTTTACAACTGAACTGAACTAGCCTATTTATAGCTGAAAGTTACAACGGACAAAAATCATCTGAAGAGATGAAATCTAAATCAAATCTAGATTACATAATCAAATAATATCTAAATATAATCTACTTAAATCTTCAGATAATCTCCAGATAATCTTTAGTTGAAATCTTCTGATGATATCTTCTGTTGATAATATTCTCTGGAATATTCTCTCTGTATCTCTTCAAATCTATTCAAATATTTTACTGGATAAAATCCAGTAGATAATGTAGGCTTTGATATGTGGTGTGGTAGTCCACTATTTTATAACACTCCCCCTTGGACTGAACACCACTCTAACGGCCTAATTGGACATATATGTGTTGCCTCGTTAAAAACCTTAAATCGGAAAAACCCAATGGGATAAAATCCGAACATAAGGGAAAAAGAGTACAACATTGTCCCTCTAATTTGTTTTCGGGACAATATTAATTTAATGTGCTATTGCTGCCTCATTAAAAACCTTAACTCAGAAAACCCAGTGGGACAAAACGAACAGAAGGGAAAAAGAGTGCAACACACTTTAAACTCATAATCGCTCCCCCTGAATTAAAACAAACAAGTACTTCCGGGGTATAAAATATTTCCTTTTCTGGGGAATTCAACCTTGCATTTTACTAGCTCGCCACATATACCAAAGCCATAAAGTAATTTCTCAAATGTTGATGTTGGCAACAATTTGGTATATAAATTTGCAAGATTGTTGGCGGAGCGAATCTATTTAACATCAACACTTGTCGAGTTTCTTGGAGTTCATGAGTATAAAATTTAGGCGAGATGTTCTTGGTCTAATCACCATTAATAAATTCTCCCCTGACATGTGCAATAGAAGCAACAACATTTATAATGGAAGAACTTATAACCGGTTTCAATCCACAATCCTTTAGATATGTGCTATAACAAATCTTAAACAAACACACTCTCTTCTGACCTCATAGAGGAAGATAATCTCAGAGTGGTTGGAAGATATGGCTACTAGCCTTTAGCTTGGTAGGACGCCAAGAAATGGTTGCATTGTTATAGCTAAACAGGTAACCGGTTTGAGAGCGAGTTTTATGCGGATTAGACTGATACTCCGCATTAGCATATCCTACTAAACCAAAGTTAGTAGTTTTCTTAGAATTAAAATAACCCCAAAACTATGGTACATTGGAGATGATAAAAAGTATGCTTAACAATATCTCCGAGTTGGCTAATAACTGAAATATGCCAACAAATTTATTGCAAATGCAATTTTAGGTCGCATGTATTGTCTCAAATACATTAATCCCCCCCCCCCCGATAGTATTGGGGAATGGTACTTCAGGACCAGTCATATTCTCATCGGTTTATTTAGGACGAAACGAGTCTATTTGGGGATTAAGGGACCTTATAACCATAGGGGTGCTCAAAGTTTATCATTTGCTTTGTACTCAAACTCTAGACCAAGGCATAATTTGGTTTTAACCAAATCCTCATACTCATTTTCAAGTAGTTAGCAGTTTGGGACAACTCTTCAGGAGTTCCAATCACATTTATATTGTCGACATAAACTACTACTATAGCAAATCCAAATTCCGATTTCTTAATAAACACACATGGGTAGATGGGATCTTTTTATACTCTTTCTTAATACCACATGTGACTGGATTGCTTCAACCCATATAAAGATATTTTGCAACTTTTGAGAAGAAGTCGCGGGGAGTGTATGCTTCAGGCATTTTAAATCCCTCGAGAATTTTCATATAAATATCGGAAGTGAATGCTTCATGCATATTATCTCCTTTGAACCATAAGTATGTCACCACAATGTTCATATAATATGTTTCCAATTTCATAAGGAAAATGAAAGGTAATCGTATTCATCACAAGTGAATACATTCCATTATAATCAAACCCAGTTCTCTAAGTGAACTCTTGGGATACAAGTCGAGTTTTATAGCTCACGACCTTATTTCATTTCCAAACAAAAACCCATTTCAATCCAACGGGTTTGAGTCCAAAGACATCATTCCTTGGCAAGGGAAGCCAACTCAACCTTGATTGCTTCCTCTCATTTAGGCTAATCTTGCCTTTGATGACATACAGTTATAAACTGAGATTCATTATCATCTTTAATAATTTCATGAGTGATTTAGAGAGCAGACACATCATCGATGATTATCTCATTACAACTAGTATTCCCGGGGTCGGTGATCCTTTCATGGGTTTGTGCCACTACAGGGACAATTTGCTCATGAATTGTGCCTCTTCAGGGGCAATATTATTCAGTATTTTGCTCTCTTTATTTTGTGCCATATCAGGGGTAACTTGGTTTCCTCGATAAAGACCAATATGCTCTTCTGGAGTAGATTCTAAATTTCTCCCCCTTCTTTTTCGAGGAACTATATCATTTGATCCCATCAATCTTCCATGCTCCAGGCATGGTCACTTTGATCCATCATGTTCTTCGAGAACATCTATCTTAACTAGAACATTCACAACTTAAAAATTGTAATTTTTAACAGTCTAATGAAAATGATTGGGCAAATTAGTTGCAATAACTCGCAAATGTATCAAATTTTGCACCTTTCACATTCATGTATTATTGGGTCTTAATGAGACGGTCTTTTTTCTATGAGAAAACATCAAGTTTTCATGCTATCCATCTTTGGAAGCCTTTGGTTTTCCAAGTAATGGGAACACAGTCTCATGATAATCTGCGAATCTTGCGGTAAATAAATCACCCGTCAATGGTTCTAATAACCTAATAATTGACGGTGAATCAAACCCAACATAAATGCCCATATGTCGTTGAAGGACCCATTTTAATCATTTGCGGTGGAGCTACAGGCACTTGAACAGCGCAAACAAGGGTGCAAACATGCGAAATGTCCGGCTCATAGCCTAGGATTAAATGAATGGGAGAAAATTCTATGACTGAAAGGGCATTGATTTTCAATGTCATCTAAATTTAGATTATTTTCAATGGCGTGGAGCTCAATATGCATACATTTCTCCTTCAGGGAGACCAAATAAATATCAACAAAATATTTAATCATACAACCAAAATGTGCACAATGTCGAGTCAATTCATGGGCTTCTGGCCTTTTCGCTTTATCTATTTTTCGACTGTGTTATACACCAATCAGATTGGGTATCTTACAATTTCTCAATGAGCATACACCTTAAGCAACATATATTCATAATTATGGCCATGCTCTCAAAAGTGACATAATGAGTTGTCCATGAATATAGCGCATTTGTGTGATGTAAGAATTTCAATTTAAAATAAATTGCTTTCCAGTAATGCCTAGTGAAACCAATTCATACGTAGCGTTACATACCAAAGTAGCGAGCATCTATTCATCACCTCTCATACGAGTTTGTTAAATAATTTGTATGCTCAAAGCCTCAACAGGGCTCATAATAATTTTGTAAGCATGCTTATGACCTCTATCATGATCCATAGTACTGGCCTCTATGATAGCCCCTTGGAATTATTTTAGTGTGCTCATGGCCTTTATAACGGCCCATTAAGGATTATTTCAATAACCATTACACATTAGCGTAAATTAACATCTCACTATTCATCTATGTTACTAGCAAGGCCTTGCAGAGATGCATCTTATTATTAATACAAAAGTTATTGTTATTCAACATAATCTATAAAATAGATAGATGATTCTGGAATCAATGTTATTATGACAACTGCAGGTGTTAAAACTATATTGGTAATTGGCAATAATTTTGTACTTGGGAAATAATTTTGATATATTTTCCTTGTGAACAAGATTCACAAGTGTAATCCTCGGAGAACAAGACTTTTATGTCTTTCAAACGGTGTCTCCTTATATTCTTGATGATTCTTTGCATCATCATCATGCCTGAATGACTAGGGCAATCATACCAAAGTCTGAACATATCATGGTTCAATTTTCAAGGCATAATAGTAACTCTTTTGGGGGGGAAAACATTCAACCCAGTAATATAGGTTTCTAGCCTTTTTATGGATGGTCTTCTAGCCCATCTTAAGGTGATACTCAGCAAATTTTTTATTTATTTCAGTTGTTGTCTCAAGATGTTACTGATCGGTCGTCAGCAATCATAAAAATAATTCCCACAAAATCCTAACTATAGTAGATAGGGCAAGTAGGGGGTCGATCCCACAGAAAAGGGTGTAGACTTTATCCTAAGATACAATCCTAAAAATATCTCAAAACAAAACACAGAAAGCAGAGGTTGAAAGAAAGCAATTAAACAAAAAACAATTATACTAGAAAACAAAACAAACAAAGCAGAGTAAATTAAATCTAAATCTATAGCAGATAAGAAAGAAAACAATAATTAAAGCATACTTCTTCTCCAATGGTAGAAAACAATCAAATTGAATATGGGTCCTTGATTTAAAAGATGAATTCAATATTAAATCCTTGATGATAATTGGTCTAGGAAAACCTAACATGCTATTTAGATAAGATTACCAGTTAAGGCTTAAATTACCCCTATTGTTAACTTAACAAATCAATTACCGGTTAAGGCTTAAGTACACCTGGCAATTCGTGTTTCGTGTCGTGTTTACATAGGGTATAAACATGTATTAGACATGACACGAACACGACACGATTATTAATCGTGTCACGAAATTTAAACACGAACACGAGACTTGTTTTTAAACGTGTACACGGGACACGAGACCTGTTTACACGATTAAGCCGTGTAACAGGTCATGACACGACACGACACGACACGTTGACACGATTCAATTTTTCAAATATTTCAATTAACTAAATTATATATAATTAGAACTAAAAATGTCTAATTTTAAAATATAATTGGGTAATTGCCTAATTGGGTTGGGTATATTAGATTTTAGGGTTTTAATTAGCGTGTCTAACGTGTGTCGTGTAATAGGTTGTCGTGTTTTCATGTTAACCCGTTAACTAAGGCGTGTCTCTCGTGTCTTAAACGTGTTAATCGTGTCTTGACACGATTATGACACGAAACACGATTACCATAATCGTGTCTGACACGATTCGGACACGAGACACATTAAGCTAAACACGAACACGGCTAAACGTATCTCGTTCCGTATCGTGTCGTGTCGTGTCAAGACCCAAATTGCCAGGTCTAGGCTTAAGGATTCACCAAGCAACAAAGCATTAAGATCAACTAATTAATTAGTTCTTTCACACATGTAACAAATAAAACCATACAACAATCAGATAAATCCAATCACTGGCATGAGAAACTCATCGAAGCGAGGGTTAGTCGTCAACGATTCGCTACCAAACAATCAGACTCGAGGGTTAACTATACCGCCTGACTTAGCAATAGATCTCTCAAATTATCAATTTATCGGCCGCATAAACCAATAAAAATCAAGGTCATGGAATAAAACAGAGTTTAACATACTATCTATCAAAAATAAAATACCAAATTATAAGCATAGAAATCTCACCATATCAATCGATTGAATTCACCAAAGGATTAGAAGTATAAGAATTTAGCTACTCATGGATTTGGGAAAATCCATGAGCGGCATAAGAGTACTTACAGAACTAGAAGGGGCGAAAATCTCTTGCTAAAAACCTAGAGTTGCCGCACCTCCCTATGGGTATAGGGGGTGGCGGCACCCTTGCCTAAAACTAGATCTAGAAGAGAAAAATAGATCTAAAACTATAATTGTGAATTGGTGTGTAAAGGTGTGTGATTTGTGATACAGGAGGTGGCTATTTATAGTGGAACTAACCCTAGGACTTCCAATCCTAACTTGGAAAGGAGTCTAGGCCGGTTTCGGGTCTAACTTGGAGTCCAAGTTGAATTAAAAGTCTTCCTAGAGTAGAATCCAAGTTAAAATAGGATCCTGAAATTTTGCTGAATTCGTGCAGAAACTTCAACGGCATTTTCGGGCTTGAACTGGGTCTTGGACTTCAAAAGAAAGTTGTAGATCTCAGAGTTAGCTTTCCAACGAGTACTCATGGGCTTCAATCGGAGGTATGAGCAGAAAGTTATGAATTTTCTACCAAAACTGCTCCTGAATCCTAATCTTATTAGGACTAGAATCGGAAATCTACGGGATTTGGATATTTCCTTGGATTTAGGAGTCATTAATTGGGATTTTAATTCCAATTAATATCTTATATGGGCTGAGTATTTTCCCATATAAATTCTCCATAAATACCAAAGCTTGAAGGCTTATCCATGACTTGTCTTCAATTAAAACTCCAATTCTTCAATTCTTCCTCTTGAAATAAATCTTCAAAGTCTTCAAATCTCCAATTTATCTTCAAATGGTCTTCAAACACGAACTTCGAATCTCCAAATCTATGCTCAAAATTGCTTTGCTCAAATCTGTGTAAAAAGTCATGAAAATAGCTCCAAAAATAGTGAAAAATAACAATTTCTCATTTTTACATCACTTAAAGACTAAAAACACAAATATTAATAAAATAGCATATAATTAAGCATAAATGAGTCTAAAAACATAGTAAAATAGGCATAAAAATAGGGTCTTATTTAGCTCGATCATAATTTCCCCCACACTAAATCTTTGCTAGTCCCTAGCAAACTAGTGTAGAAAACTATGAACTTCGCTAAATTCGAACACCTAAAAACAATCATATAATCCTAAACTAATGCAAATCAAAATTTCATTTTAATTTAAATTTTTCAAAAACTTTGAATGCATACACATATTAAGGATCAACATAATTATGAAATCAAAATAACAAAGAATCATAAGAGCACTTAATTCAAAAGATCAATAAATAGCAAGCACCTTTATTCTTAAGTAACCATAATTAAAGTAGTTCTAATCACTTACCATTCATCACATCCTATAACTACTTCTTTCCATAAGCTTATGTCTTCATCTTTATCTCCATTACTCAAATGAATGCATATCACAGATACAAATCAAGGGTTTACGTGTGGGTTATAATATATTTTTAAAGGGTAATTGTTTTTTTTTTTAGAAAATTGAGGTTACTAACCTCGAAGTGTTCATGTTTTGGGGTTACTAACTCCCATTTTTGAGGCTACTAGCACTCTAGAAGGACTCCTTCTTTTTATTTTATTTTTTTTTCAGAGGGACAATATTTCTGCAATTCCATGCCTCTTATCCTCTTTCCAAGGGTTACTAACTCCTTTTGTTAAAGAAAAGAGTGACAACAATGGATTAAAAATTTTTATAAAGTATGCAGAAATACCTCTTCTCCTCTTGCATGAAAGCACTTCTTTTTGAAAAAGTTTTTTTTTAACTACCCTTTTATATAAGTAGTCCCCCACACTTGTTCTTGACATATCCATAACATACTATCATAATTGTAATTTCAATAAAAATTAAACATAAGTTCTAGAAATAGGCAATCATAGTAATAATGAACAATATGCTTTTATCACAAAATTCAATTATACCTAATCTAAGAAATCAAATATCATGCTATAAATCAATCAATTAAATAAAACTTTCTTAAAAATTCTAAGTATTCTTCAATCATAACCAAATCAATCAATCAATATATGCATGAAATTTCAAAATTTCCGAAAAAATTATGGCATTAATTAAGATTATGATGCATGCAGACTCTCTATTAAACTAGACTATCTCCCCCCACACTGAAAAGACACATTGTCCTCAATGTGGAAACATATAAGAAATGAACACAAACAATTAATATTATGCATGGTCATGTAATTTATTTAAATGCATGAAATAAAAACTAAACTAACAATTAATTCACATCAAAGAACAGGCAAGCAATCAAAGCAATAATCAAGGCAAAATAATGCAAGGAAAATTAAAAAGATAGAGTTAAAGAAAGCTTCTCTTTTTGTAGGCATAAACTCCATCATTGCTTCTGAAACTGGACTCCTTTCGTATTCATCTTGCAATCGTCCAAATTAAGCTCCATTTGCTCTCCTTTGGGTTCTTCATGTAAAATCATTGGGTTGCCTCCCAATAAGCACCTTTCTTTAAGAGTCTTTGGCTAGACTGCCTTAAAGAAATTATTCTTCAAGGGTGAAGGAATTATGGGTATATTCCTTCAACAAGTCCACAATGATTTTGAGAGTATCATTGATGGCTTTGAGAACTTCAAGTTGAATTTTATCAAGACTTGAAATCATCAACGGATATGTGGCGGCATGGAATGGAGATGGTACGGGCATGGCCGGTGGTAGCACGGGCTTAACCAGTGGTGGCACGGTGAATGGCCGGTTGTGGCTTGGTAGTGGCGAGACTTTGGGCGGATATGGCCTGGTTGAAACATAAGGTGGCGCGGCAATGGCCGGTCCTAACTAGGTGGGGCGCGTGGAGGATGTAGCGCTCGCCGGGTATGGCCGGGCACTTGACTCGGCTGTGGCCGGTCCTAGCCGGGCATGAGGCTCGGATGAAGCAGATGGTGCCGGGCATGAGGCTCGGAGGCGCGGAGGCAGGCAGGCTCGACCGGGCAGGCGGCGCGGTTGGCCGGTTGTGGCGCGCGGAGGAGTCCGGGCGTGGCCAGGTAGATGGCTCGGGTGGCCGGGCCATGGCCGGGCATGTGGCTCGGGGCGGCTTGGGTATGGCCGGTCCCGTCCGGACCATGTGCGAGGATGGCCGGGCCATAGCCGGGTATTGGCCGGCTGGGTTAGCTCTATCACGGCCTTGAGCATCTTCCTTTGGTTCCTTGGCTTCCATCTTCTTCTTCTCTCCGTGTGGCTGAACTCCATGCTTATTGGCTTTTTGTTTCTTCTTTGAGGTTGAAAACTCCGTCCTTCTGGATAGTTCTTCAAACGCATAATATGCATTCTTCGGGGTTCTCTTCAATATTGGAGTGCGACTAAAGGAATCAACAAGAACTCGATCTTTAATTCCTAATCCTCCATAGAAGATTTGGATAAGAGATCTTCTATTGTATCCATGTTGAGGGCAATCGATGCACAACTTCTTAAATCTCCCCCAAAATTGGTGGAAATTCTCGTCGTAGCGTTGTCGAATGTCTTTTATCCTTTGTCTTCCTCTGGAAATCTGGGCAGATGTCATCGATGAGGATTCTTCTCGGGCTCCTTTCCTAGCAATTTTAACACTCACAACACAAACAAACTTGTTAGAGTTCAATGGCGATTGAGATGAAATTCTAGGGTGAATCACATCACCGTCGAATTCCATGGTCAGTGAACCATCGAATACATCAATCTTGGTATGGGAAGTTCTTAAGAAAGGTCTTCCTAATAAAAGAGAACATTGATCCTTTGAATGTTCCATCTCCATAACGAAGATGTCAATAGGAAAAATCAAGTGTTCAACTTGAATTAAGACATTCTCTAAAACACCTTTGGGATGAACCAAAGATCCATCAGCTAACTGTAGAATCACATCAGTAATTTTCAAAGGACCAAGATTTAAAGATTGATAAAAAGAATAAGGCATAACACTTAAAGATGCACCTAGATCTAGCATAGCATTCTCTATGACTCTTTTTCCAATAGAACAAGTAATAGAAAACGTACCTGGATCCTTGCACTTAGGAGGTAAACTCTTTTGAAGCACGGCAGAGACATTAACTCCAGCACTTACCTTACCTTGTAACATTTTCTTGTTGGTACAAAGTTGCTTAAGTAACTTTGCGTAATTTGGAATTTGTTGAATGGCATCAAGAAGTGGGATGTTGACCTCAACTTTGCGCAGTATCTCCAAAATATCTGGATCATCATTTTCTTTCTTTGACTTCTTCAATCTTGATGGAAAAGGTGGCGCAGCATCAGTCTTTGAATCCTTCTTGTCGGCGGCGGTCTCCTTGGCTTTTTCCATGGTGGTTGCGCCATCTCTTCTGGGCTCGTCTTCGATCTTGATTTCTTTGTCAGACACTTGAAATTCTTCTTTGGTGTAGCTCGGCTCTCCTTCATCTTGTGCGGCATGGGTTGGAAAGGGGTTTTCCAACTCTTTTCCACTCCTTAAAGTGATTGCACTTACGTTCTCCTTCGGAGGTACCTTTGGTTGCGATGGGATCCTTTGTTGACCTTGTGTCTTGAGCTCGCTCATGTCACTAGTCAATTGACTGATTTGTTTCCTCATCATCTCCATAACTTCTCTCAATTGTTGCATCTCGACAGCTTGTGAAGATTGTTGAAAAATAGGCCTTTGATAATTCATTGGCCTTCCTTGATAGTTACCTTGGTTCCCATATTGTTGACTTGGTTGCTCGACTCTCCAATAAGGTTCAGGCTTTCTTTGATATGCTACTTGCATTCCAACAGCATTGACTTCTTGCGCGGTGTGTTCCAAAGAAGGGCACTTATCAGTGTAGTGTCCTTGTTTACAAATACCACAAATCTTAGGCACACTTGAAAAATTCGCATTGAATAAATCAGTGAGCGCAGCGACTTGCTGATTTGTTTCTTGAAGTTGTTGCTCCAGTGAGGTGGAATGGGTAGAGACTTCATTGTTTCTTCTTGTATTGCCTTCTCTTGAATAGTCTTCTCAAGATCCGAATTGTTGAGTGTTTGCAGCCATGTTCTCCACTAAAGTCCAAGCATCGGTAGGAGTTTTGTCTATGAAAGCACCTCCACTTGTAGAATCTATGGAAGATCTGTCAAACGGTAGTAATCCTTCGTAGAAATATTGGATCAGCAACTGGCAGCTCGCACTTAGTGTCTTGAAACGTTCCTAATATTCATGCATTGTTTCTCCATGGCGTTGCTTAATTCCGCAAATCTCCTTTCTTATACTTGATACCTTGTGAGCAGGAAAGTACTTTTCCAAGAACAACTTCTTAAGGCTTGTCCAGGATGTGATTGAACCGGTTGGTAAGAGGTACAACCAATCTTTTGCACGATCCACAAGAGTGAACGGAAAAGTTCTTAACTTGAATTGGTCTTCAGTGATACCTTGAATATTTGTTGACGTGCAGGCAATCTGGAAATCGGTTAGATGACGGTGAGGATCTTCTCCAGACAGACCGTGAAATTTGGGTAAAATCTGAATAAATCCAGATTTAATCTCAAAGTTTGCAGTCGTATCTGGGTATCGAATTGCTAAGCGTTGTGCATTGACGTTTGGTGCAGGCAGCTCTCTCAGGGTTTTAGGACCTTCGTTTGCCATGTCTTCTGACGATGTTGAAGCAGCAGATCTAGGAGAACTTGATTGAGAACTTGAATTGGATGACACCTCTTCTTGTTGTCGATTTGATTTCTCCTTCCTTAGTGAAAATAGTGTTCTTTCTGGCTCTGGATCAAATTCAAACTCTTTTGTATCACTACTTCTTGTCTTTGGCATGCAGCTTCCTAAAAAAACTCAAAAAACTCAAAAGAAAAATTGTTAGTAGTAAAAGTTCTTAAACAAAAATTAAAATTAAAGACAGAAAATAAAGGAAAATATATATTTTTTTTTTCTAAAAACGCAAGAACAAGAAATTTTTTTTTATTACGCAGAAAAACTTTTTTTTTCGATGCAAATTTCTTTTTTTTTTAAGATTAAAGACGCAGAAACGCAGACACAAAGAGAAAATTCTCAGGATTCGTCTTCAGATTAGTCTATTTTCCTTCCCCTGGCAAAAACCAGAAAAAGTTACCCTTCCCCGGCAACGGCGCCAAAATTTATGATCGGTCGTCAGCAATCATAAAAATAATTCCCCACAAAATCCTAATTATAGTAGATAGGGCAAGTAGGGGTCGATCCCACAGAGAAGGGTGTAGACTTTATCCTAAGATATAATCCTAAAAATATCTCAAAACAAAACACAGAAAGCAGAGGTTGAAAGAAAGCAATTAAACAGAAAACAGTTATACTAGAAAACAAAACAAACAAAACAGAGTAAATTAAATCTAGATCTATAGCAGATAAGAAAGAAAACAATAATTAAAGCATACTTCTTCTCCAATGGTAGAAAACAATCAAATTGAATATGGGTCCTTGATTTAAAAGATGAATTCAATATTAAATCCTTGATGATAACTGGTCTAGGAAAACCTAACATGCTATTTAGATAAGATTACCGGTTAAGGCTTAAATTACCCCTATTGTTAACTTAACAAATCAATTACCGGTTAAGGCTTAAAGATTCACCAAGCAACAAAGCATTAAGATCAACTAATTAATTAGTTCTTTCACACATGCTTAACAAATAAAACCATACAACAATCAGATAAAATCCAATCACTGGCATGAGAAACTCATCGAAGCGAGGGTTAGTCGTCAACGATTCGCTACCAAACAATCAGACTCGAGGGTTAACTATACCACCTGACTTAGCAATAGATCTCTCAAATTATCAATTTATCGGCCGCATAAACCAATAAAAATCAAGGTCATGGAATAAAACAGAGTTTAACATACTATCTATCAAAAATAAAATACCAAATTATAAGCATAGAAATCTCACCATATCAATCGATTGAATTCACCAAAGGATTAGAAGTATAAGAATTTAGCTACTCATGGATTTGGGAAAATCCATGAGCGGCATAAGAGTACTTACAGAACTAGAAGGGGCGAAAATCTTCTTGCTAAAAACCTACAGTTGCCGCACCTCCCTATGGGTATAGGGGGTGGCGGCACCCTTGCCTAAAACTAGATCTAGAAGAGAAAAATAGATCTAAAACTATAATTGTGAATTGGTGTGTAAAGGTGTGTGATTTGTGATACAGGAGGTGGCTATTTATAGTGGAACTAACCCTAGGAATTCCAATCCTAACTTGGAAAGGAGTCTAGGCCGGTTTAGGGTCTAACTTGGATTAAAAGTCTTCCTAGAGTAGAATCCAAGTTAAAATAGGATCCTGAAATTTTACTGAATTCGTGCAGAAACTTCAAAGGCATTTTCGGGCTTGAAAACGGCAGAACTGGGTCTTGGACTTCAAAAGAAAGTTGTAGATCTCGGAGTTAGCTTTCCAACAAGTACTCATGGGCTTCAATCGGAGGTTTGAGCACAAAGTTATGAATTTTCTACCAAAACTGCTCCTGAATCCTAATCCTGTTAGGACTAGAATCGGGAATCTACGGGATTTGGATATTTCCTTGGATTTAGGAGTCATTAATTGGGATCTTAATTCCAATTAATATCTTATATGGGCTGAATATTTTCCCATATAATTTCTCCATAAATACCAAAGCTTGAAGGCTTATTCATGGCTTGTCTTCAATTAAAGCTCCAATTCTTCAATTCTTCAATTCTTCCTCTTGAAATAAATCTTCAAAGTCTTCAAATCTCCAATTTATCTTCAAATGGTCTTCAAACACGAACTTCGAATCTCCAAATCTATGCTCAAAATTGCTTTGCTCAAATCTGTGTAAAAAGTCATCAAAATAGCTCCAAAAATAGTGAAAAATAACAATTTCTCATTTTCACATCACTTAAAGACTAAAAACACAAATATTAATAAAATAGCATATAATTAAGCATAAATGGGTCTAAAAACATAGTTAAATAGGCATAAAAATAGGATCTTATTTAGCTCGATCAGTTACCCATTACGGTGTACATCTTTGCTACGTAGATTCTTCTTTGACCTACTGATCAATAATGCATCTTCAAGATGCAAAGCCATCCATTTGGCAAAATAATATGGTATTCCCATAGCCATCCATAATCTTAGCATGACCAGATATAATATGTACATTTGTTTTACACAATGTTATACTTGAGAATAAGTCTTTGCTACTTAACACCGTATGTGTGGTAGCACTATCAATAAAACATATAATATGCTTTTTCTCAATATTTTCCATTTGCACTTATATTGACAACTTCGGGTGTCAAATGACATAAAAAGTTCTATCTAATTACACCGGGTAAATTCCCAGGAAAGAATGGAGGGGTCACAGACGGTCCCACTTAAATTCCACACTCCTTAGACATAATTTTCCTAGGCATGTAATTGATAGCACATGGGTCTAGTATGACAACTTCAGGTGTCTAATCAATATTATTTATTATCTATATATCGGGAATAACCTATGACAAGTTCGGGTGCCAAAATATTATTTGCACCTTAGGCAAAAATTTTATAATAATCTCAATCTTAGCATGACAACTTCCGGTGTCAAAAGATAATTTACCGTAGTAAATAAGTAATGTTAATTATGACAACTTCTGGTGTCAAAAATAAATTAACCGTGTTAATTCAAGGTGACAATTTCTGGTGTCAACAATAATTATAATTTACTGGAGTAACACTTCTGGTGTCAAAAGTAATTTTAATTTACCAAAGTGACAACTTCTGGTGTCAAAGGTAATTTTAATTTACCAAGATGACAACTTCTAGTGTCAGCAGTAATTTTAATTCACCAAAATGACAACTTCCGGTGTCAAAGGTAATTTTCAATATTATATACTATAAGAGTAAAAAGATAACAATATAAACAACTTAAGAAATAAAAACTTAAGATTGGAAGATCAAACCTAAACAGAAGATCGAAGCTTCGCGTTGCTAGCTAGAGATTTCGTGATGATAACATGTTATGAAACTAATAAGAACGCGAAGAATAATATGGAGAGAATGAGAGAGAATTTCTTATTACTTAGAGAGAAGTGAATACAGAAAAATGAGGTGTCTTTACAACTGAATTGAACTAGCCTATTTATAGCTGAAAGTTACAACGGACAAAATCATCTGAAGAGATAAAATCTAAATCAAATCTAGATTACATAATCAAATAATATCTAAATATAATCTACTTAAATCTCCAAATAATCTCCAGATAATCTTCAGTTGAAATCTTCTGATAATATTTTCTGTTGATAATATTATCTGGAATATTCTCTCTGTATCTCTTCAAATCTATTTAAATATTTTACTGGATAAAATCCAGTAAATAATGTAGGCTTTGATATGTGGTGTGGTAGTCCACTATTTGATAACATTTTATTATTTTTAAGAGTAACCGGTTATATTGTTGGGTACTTGGGTTTGGATATGGATAATAAGTACTAGGGGGATTACTAAGTGCTTCTAAATTTGAAATTGGTATTTACTCAGAAAAAATTGAAATTGGTATTTTAAAATTCATTTAATATTATGTACAAATCCTTTTTTTTAGGAAAATATTTTGAAATCGATAATTTTATGTAAATCAAATTCATTTTTTAATACTTGTTTTATATTAAAATTAATATATATATATATATATATATTTATTTGAATTATTATTTTGTGGTATATTAAATTATTAATATCAAAAAGTTATATAATTTAGATACACATATACTAAAAATTGAAATTTTCTTTAATATATAAAAATTAATTTATAAATAATTCATTAACCCGAGGTCAATCGACCCGACAGTTGAACCACTTAACCCGTGACCCGAAGGCTTGAACGGGTCAATTTCCGGGCCGGTTTTCATAACTATGCAAAACATTAGTTATCTATGGCTTGGTTTAGCAGAGGGTCGTTTTGCTTTTGCATTGTTTTTTTTTTTATTAATTTTATGCTTTTATTCCATTATATTATATATTTTTGTTGCATTGTTAAATCTTTTGAAAGAAAAACTTGTTTGAATATTTTGTTATATATGAAAAGAAAAAAACTTATTTGAATATTTAATTTTGTTGTGCGTTTTTAAATGAAAATGTCAATTTTTTAAATAAGTGTTTAAGCTTTGTGGAAATAGTTAAGTCAAAGGTCAACCTTTCTATTTGGTCAAACCATCCTAATGTTTTAATCAATGTTGAGAAAATCGGACCGGAGGATGAACCGGATTCCTTGCCGGTTCGTGGTCCGACCGTTTCAACGGCCGGTCTGATCACTTTGCGAAAAACCATTTTAAAACTATTATTTTTAAATATAAATTATTTTAAAAATATATTATAAAGTAAAGTATTATCTAAATCCGGGTTTTCCGGCTCAATCTGGTCCGGTTCACAGTTCAACCGCCCGATTTTCCCCGGTTCTTGACTGGTTGTTGACTAGCAGTTTTATGTATGTGACGGAACCGGATTTATGGCCGGTTCTCGGTTGAATCGGTTCAACGGGCCAATCCGATTCCTCAACACTGGTTTTAATTTTGGCTCAAATAAGGATTTGACGTGATTATTTTTTTTTATCTCATCCGGTATTTAGAACTTTATTCTAAGTAATTCGGACTCAACCCATGTCGCGCACCTGGTTTTGGTGGTGAGTCTACCAACGGGGCAGCTGCGTACGCAAGGTTTCAACCTGAGACATGTTTATGGAATAAGCCGCTTCACTTGTCAATATTATTAATGATTGAAATATTGACACATGGAATTGGAAAATGGAATGTCGTGCCCTTATTAGAGCTATAATTTTAAAAAGTTGGACCCTAATTTTACTAAATATTGAATGAATGAGCCCTAAATCGAGTAATTGTGCAAAGCTTAGACACTTATTTGACCATTTTGCCAAATGAAATTGAGAAAAATATTGAAAACAAAACATATAAGCTATTATGTAGAAAAAAAAAAACATGTAAGCTATTGTTGATCTTTGGGAAAAAAAAAAGCTATTGTTGATGAATGAGTTTCTATGTTTTGGAAGTGTTTTGAAAAAAAAATAAAAACATAAAGTCTTGTTGTTTGTGCCAAAATTGAGCTGAGGGCAAAACCTAAAAGAAAGGGAAAGAAACATATGAGGAGGACTCTTCGTCACTTAAGTCAGTGTTTGTAGATGGGGGTGAAATCAAAAGAGAGAGAAGGAAATAGTAAAATGAGAGGCTTGGTCTTAATTATTTGGTGAACGAGTTTACCTTCTATATGAGAGAGGGAATTTTACGACGTGGACCGTAGGGTTGGCTAAGTTGGCGAGATGCGTCTCCAACAATGCTTGAGCAACGCATATCCAACAGTCTACTGTCTATGGTGTGACAGTGCAATGCCAATCTCACCTAGTGCAAGTCAGAGCTCAACTAAGAAAGACAGTCCGGATTACAGTCGGTCCAACAAAGATCTTTGTCTTGTTACCACAATGGAAGGACCAATTTAACCTCTCAAGCCCAAAATGGCTTCAACACTTTGTTGGGATTTGGGAGAGTTATATAAGAATGGATTTACCATAAAATATTAATTCAATAAGGTAAAAGAATACATATTTTTAATGGCTAAATAATCATTTTGTCCCCTGAACTTTGTCAATTTAGGACAGATTACTCTCATTAAATTGTGCCATTTTCTCCCTTGAATTTGGAAACTTAAGCACAATTTAAATTGGCCCAATGCCCCTAAGATCTACCCTGCATGGAAGTAACAATTGTATATATGCTTAAACTCTTGAAAGTGATTTCATCAAATTAAAATCCATGGAAATTACACTTAAGATTTTATCTTTAAACACCCCATTAAAAAAGGATTGGTAGTTTCATTAGATGAGTAAATGTTTGATAAGGTCTGCCTATAAAAACCCACTTTTACACCCTCCAATAATAGAATGACACCTCATAAATTTTGAGGTTTTCTTATAGAGTGCATCACATGGGATTATATTTAATAAAAACTTAATTTTACTCTCTTTCCATCGATTATTATTATTAATCCCAAATATTCTAAACCCTAAATTTATATTTCTAAACCCTCCTAAAAATCGAAGACTAAAAATCGAATTGCAAGCCCCATAGTCATCTTTCCACATGTGGTAGAAAGAGCAGATCGTCCTCAACTAATTAGATTCCTATAGATAGTTTTGGTTCTCCCATCGTCATCTTTCCAGGTACATTAACTTAATTTAATTAATCAATTGATTCTTTTTAAAGATCAATTGACTACTTTGTTAAAAAAAAATTTCTATTTTTTAAGTTTGGCACGTTACACTTTTTTTCTCCAGCACCACTTTTAGTTTGTTTGTTGCGAACAAACATAGATACATATAAGAGTAAATGTTTTGATCATTAATAAAGTCTCGAATTGTTTTCTGGCAAAGAAAAAAAAGATTTAATCTTTTTTCACCATTAATCTATTTTATAATTGCAGCTCAATTTCAAGAAAATGAATGACAAAGATTTGGAGACCATTCTTTCGGATGATTATCCAATTGATGATGAAGACATTGACAATGATAAAAATGAGCAAAATAGTGTCAGTTCAAGCAAAAATAATGTGGAGCAGCCCTCTCTTAAATACTCCATGTATAGTGGACCACTAGAACCTTGTCAAGGTATGGAATTTGAAGAATTGGAAGATGCTCATACATGTTATAATAGTTATGCAAGACGACATGGTTTTGGCATTCGAAAAAACCACACACGACTATCCCAAAAGGACGATAGATCATTAATTGGAGTAGAGTATGTGTGTACTAGGGAGGGTTTTCGACATAAGAAGTACAAAAAAAGGAGAAGAGTCAACCCGGAACCTGCAGAAACAAGAATAGGATGTAAGACAAGGATGTATTTGAAGAGAGGTAATGATAAGTGGGTTGTGAGCAGCTTTGTTACAGATCATAATCATGAACTTCTTACTCCCAAAAGTACTGGTTTTCTACGGGGGCATAGGGCTATTACACATGCCCAAAGAAATCTTATTGATACATTAAATGAGGCAGGTGTGCCACCTAGAAAGATTATGTCAGTGCTAACCAAGGAATCTGGGGGTGACTGGAATGCTGGTTGTGTTCCCATGGATGTTCAGAATTATCTAGGAAGCAAAAGAAGAAAACGTCTTGCACAGAGGGATGCTCAAAAATTGCTCCATTATTTCATTCAAAATCAATTCAAGAATCCATGGTTTTTTATGCAATTCAAGTGGATGAAAATGGACATATGGGGAATTGTTTCTGGGCAGATGCAAGATCAAGATTGGCATATCGACATTCTGGAGATGTGGTTACATTTGATGCTACTTATCTGACTAACTGTCATGGCATGCCATTTGTTCCATTTACTGGAGTTAATCACCACCATCAATCTGTGATGTTTGGATGCGCTTTGCTTGTCAACGAAAAAATTGAATCTTATGTTTGGTTCCTAGAGACATGGCTTGAAGCAATGCTTGGACAGGCTCCAACTACAATTATCACTGATGATTGTCCATCTATGAAGAATGCGATTGCTCAGGTACTTCCGAATACAACTCATAAATTATGCATGTGGCATATTTTACAGAAAGTTCCAGAACATTTGGCTTTCGTCTACAATAAGCATCCACCTTTCAAAGAAGAGTTTCATTCTTGCATTCATGATACAATGACAATTGATGAGTTTGAATTTGAATGAAATGTGCTCTTAGCTAAGTATGGATTGGAGGAAAATGGTTGGATGAAATATCTATACATGCGGCGAGAAAAATGGGTGCCTGCTTTTTTACGAACAACGTTTTGTGCTGGAATGTCTACAACTCAAAGGAGTGAAAGTATGAACAAGTTTTTCAAAGACTATGTTCGCTCAAGTACATTGGTAAGTGACTTTGTGCACCAATATGATAAGGCATTGAATGCTCATTATCAAAATGAAAAGGAAAAAAATGTGAAGACAAAGAGTTCCAAAGCAATTTTGAAGACATGTTATAAGATGGAAGCTAACGCAGCGAAACACTACACTAGGAAAATGTTTTACAAGTTTCAAGATGAGTTGTTCTCTAGCCAAAACTACAGGGCATCTAAGGATCGTGATGAAGGAGAGAAGAAAATATATAAGGTCATACCACATGGGAAAGAAAGACCAATTCATGAAGTGTCACTTGATATTTCTGATAACAAAACCATTTGCACTTGTCTTAAGTTTGAATTTGTGGGCATTTTATGCAGACACATCCTTGCTATTTTTGTGAAGAAATCTCTAGTGAACTCTTTACCCAAGTGCTTTATTCTAGAAAGATGGACAATTGATGCAAAGCGCCACACAGTACCCGATATAGCTGGTGTTGATGTTATACAAGCAGATACTCAAATTTCTTCCACTTTAATGAGGAATAGTTTAATGATGCAATTTTTAGAAGTAGCTGAAAATGGTTCAAAATCCAGAAGGAAGTATGAACATCTTTCTCATTCTCTTCAAAGGATACATGAGGAAATTTTGGCAATTAGTGATGAAAATGAAGAAAATCTGGAAGCTAGTGTCCCTATTCCTAATTTTGAAGCTACCAACTTGGATGAATCAAACATTGTGATGACTTTGCAAGATCCTTTACATGTACGTTCTAGAGGGCGACCTAAATCCTTGAGGGCAAAGAATCCTAAGGAAAATCAATCAAGACCATCTGGAATTAAGAGGAAATGCACCATGTGTAAGGCAAAAGGACATAATAAAACTACTTGTCCCTCACTTAAACCATCATTGTAAGTTCTTTTTTTACTTTAGTTTCCTCTTTTTAATTTAATTTGCATAACATAAAAATTAAATCATTTTATTTTATTGATTGATTAACTTGAAGGGATGGCTCAACAAATTTGTCACCAATTGGAACAAGTACAATGAATCAACAAAATTGTTAAAAGAAGGTGAATATCATTTAAATTTGTCTAACTTTTTGAACTTTAATTGTTGCAAATTACTAACTCCCAATTGTTGCAAAGTACGACTATTAATTTTATTCAGTTGTTAATGTTTTGTTTTTCATTCTCCAGCTGTTAGGTAAAGCCATGATGCACCCCATAAACATGGGATTATTTAGCTGTTAATGTTTCCTTGGTGCTGGTGGACATGACAGAACTGCTGGGATCTTGTTATCTTCTGCTGTTGGTGTCAAACAGAACTCATCTTCAATTTCTATTCTCCAGCTTTCTTATGTTGTTAATGTTTCCAACTTTAAGTAGGCTTTGTTATTTTTTTTACTACAAACCCATTTTTGTTCTTCTTATGGAGTGAAAATTTTGCATTGAAGAGAAGTTGAATCAAATGAATTTCATGATTCCTGGCCATCGAGAATGAAATTATTACTGTTAACTCTAATGGAAAAATCCCAATTCAATTAACAGGTTAATGGCCTTGAATTTGTTCATTTGAGTTCAGACATGTGTAAAGTAACAAAAGAAAGAGCAATGATAGTATATTTTCACCATCTTCTTTCATCGATTACATTCCCAGCAGTTAGAATATTAGGGAGCGTGCTATTCGATTTTTAGGAGAAATAATATAATAATATTTGGGATTATTAATCGGTGGAAAAAGAGTAAAATTAAGTCTTTATTAAATATAATCCCATGTGATGCATTCTATAAGAAAATCTCAAAATTTATGAGGTGTCATTTTATTATTGGAGGGTGTAAACTTAAATATGTTAATTATATTGTTTGTTTGTTCACAGTGATACATGATATGTTAGTTTTTTTTCTTTTTTTTTTTTTTAGAAAGATACATGATATGTTAGTAGATATGAATAACTCTTAATTTCAATAACAACGATTCAAATCCTAACAATATATATTCTTCGATTAATGAAGGTTCCGTGAATTTGGACAATCATTGCATGGTAATCTCAAGATTTATATTCAAGTCCAAAGACAAACAAAGTCCTCTCAAAATAGATTACTTGTGTTTAACATACATGTAAAAATAAATAAAAAGGAATAGTGGTGAAGCAATAGCCAATAAGCATAATCTAATTGTTGATTTATAAAGGTTTTCAAAATTGCAAGCTAGGCATAGCCCATAGCTAAGCCAAGCCACCTTTAAATGTCTCATTGCTTGTTGGCCGCCCAGAGAGGAGAGATGGGCAGTGACAAGAACATCAAGGTAATATTAAAGGCAAGGTTATGTGATGGGACCTACCCACATTTGTTGAGGTAACCGTCCCAAAATTGCGTGTCTTTTAAGGCCGGCAATTTTTTTGTAGTAAATTTCTCTTACATTTTTCCATTCCTTCTCCCAATTCTTCATCATCTCATAAATAAATATATTAATTGCTAGGAAACAACAAAATCAAATGCTTGGTATCACCTCCCTGCCAATGTCTCTTTCATTCATCTTATACCAAATTCCTTTTGATTCTCGATATTTATGCTGTATTCTTCCCTCCTAGCTAACAGTTTTTTAAGGAGAAAAAAAGAACAATTTTTCTTTTCTCACTTTTAACTTTATTGTTTATGAGCAAAAGTACCATACTACCATTACCCGATCTTAAGATAATAGTAATTTTGAAGCTTTGAATGCGGATTTTCAGTTTTTGCAAATTAACATATACACTTGTTTGGTAAAATGAGAAATAAATGAAAAAACTTGATAAAAAATCATTTTTAGGTACAAAGAACAAGTATCTTTCCTTATATTTGATATTAAGGATCAAAACTGTAACAACTCTCAAAAATAGGAAACTCTCACGGCACCTATTTTACAAGATTGGTGTCTTAAAAATCATTGTGTTCCTTGAATTAAAGACGGAAGAGGGAGAGAGATGATACTTAACTTAGCAAGAATCTTGCCCATGCACTCTCCATAAACTAAAAGTCAAACTCCATTTTTCTTGTTAATTAATGATGAAAATTAAGTTGCATGTTCCAAAACAATGAATTCAAGCAATTTGCAGGGTAGAGTTGAGTGGCCATGAGACTTTTCTTTCTCCCAAGTCCAAATGCTATTCATTTAATTACTAGTTCTTAAGGTGTTATTGTCAATTGATTCATCATGTTTCATGATAAGACCCCCAAATGTGTTTTCCATGAATCCCTCCCCCTTTGCTGTTTCTTATCCATTACTAGTAAGTTGTATGAAATTCATGTTCACATTGTCCTCCAAATTAAAGGATATGTTGAGTTACACTTTACAATATTTGCCTGTTATTTTTCAAATACGTTGTTAGCTAATTAAAATAAATTTAAAGTTAATTAATTTGATTATATCAATAGCCAAAATCACTCTTAACAAAGAATGGGGATATAAAAAAATAGAAAAGCTGTCGTTATTAAGAAAGTTGTCAGAATTGTTTATTATGCCATGAAAAATTTAACTCTCCTCCTTCAAACAAAGAGAATATTCTAATTTAATGTTGTTAAAAAATTTATGAAACACCATATATATTGCTTTGTGAGACTAGGCTTTTTTGAGGTCACTGCTCTTTTTTCATTTCCATTTCCTCCACTTGTAAAATTCTTAACTCCTGCAAGAAGCAAATAATGGAAGGCATCAATGGATGGTTGTCCTTCCCTTTATATGAAAGCTTCAACCATGACTTCGCCATTCGAAGGTTTTGCCCGGCAAGAGTTGAGCTAGAACAAGGAGAGTGGGAGGAGGCAATGAATTACGAGATTGACTCATTTTCGCCCGATGATCATGACACTGGCACCCCTCACTTAGCTGCTTCAGAAGTAGATGACTTCGTTGATAGCTTCATTAACATGGATGATCGTGTTGTCGACGACGACGATAAAGATGATCAAAACTCCAAGAAGGAGCAAGATTTCCATAATTTTCAAGATGGGATCGATTTTGTAGAGTTTCCGATGATGATGGAAGGGGATGATCATGAATTGGAGAGGAGTGGGTCATGTGAAGATTTTGGAGTACATGAAATGGTGCCTAGTGTGGAGGAAGTGAGCCATGGTGTAGACCAAGGGCTTCACTTGGTGCATTTGTTGCTGGCATGTGCTGAGGCTGTGGGCTGCCGAGACACCCAGTTGGCCAACTCTATGCTCACCCAAATTTGGGCTTCGGCTACTCCTTGGGGTGATTCATTGCAAAGGGTTTCCTATTGCTTTGCCACAGGGTTGAAGTCCAGACTTTCACTTCTTCAAAATGTGAATGGAAATGGGACAATTTCACATTGTGCAATGGATGTTCCGTTGATGACTAGGGAGGAGAAAATGGAAGCTTTTCATCTCCTTTACCAAACAACTCCTTACATTGCTTTCGGTTTCATGGCTGCAAATGAAGCTATATGTCAAGCAGCACAAGGAAGGGATTCCTTGCACATCATTGATCTAGGAATGGATCATACCCTTCAATGGCCTTCCCTGATAAGAACTCTAGCGTCGAGGCCTGAAGGTGCCCCGACTCTCCGGATAACCGGAATAACCAGCCATCAAAGTCTCTTAGAGCTTCAAGCTAGCATGAAGTCCCTCACCATGGATGCTAGCTCTCTAGGCATAGCTCTGGAGTTCAACATGATTTCGGAGCCAGTTACACCATCACTTCTGACCAGAGAGAATCTCAACTTAAGAGAAGGGGAAGCATTATTCATCAATAGTATAACTCATTTACACAAATATGTGAAAGAGAGTAGAGGATCTCTCAAAGCAATCCTCCAAGCAATCAAGAAACTAGGTCCAGCCTTGATTACGGTGGTGGAGCAAGATGCAAATCATAATGGCCCCTTCTTTCTTGGGAGGTTCCTTGAATCCCTTCATTACTATTCTGCCGTTTTCGATTCCCTTGAGGCCAGTCTCCCCAGACATAGTCCTCAAAGGATGAAGATAGAAAGGCTTCACTTTGCAGAAGAAATCCGAAACATTGTAGCTTACGAGGGATCGGATAGAATTGAGAGGCATGAAAGAGCAGATCAATGGCGAAGACAGCTAGGCAGAGCTGGTTTTCAAGTAATGGCGTTGAAGTGTTTGAGTCAAGCAAAAATGATGCTTTCTGTTTATGGCTGTGATGGTTACACTCTCGGCAGCGAGAAGGGATGCCTCCTCCTTGGCTGGAAAGGCAGGCCTATAATGCTGGCATCTGCTTGGCAACTGCATAATGTTTCATCCAACTAGAACCTTGGATGATATCGTCCCAAAGTATAATTATTGGCTACTGCTTTAGGCATTCACAATTATTGAACTGGCATTTTAGAAAATAAGGTTAGCTAGGATCTTGGCGGCAATCACATGAGCCCAAATGGCACATGATACACACTTGTTTCCACTTTTTACATGTTATCAATTCTACAAACACCTTTAACACTTGTTATCAATTTTACTGCAAATGTTACCGATTTTATCAAATCTGCAACACCTATAAGAAATTTTATAACACCTGTTACCAATTCTACAACGCGTAACCGATTTCTACAACACCTTTCACCAATTTTCATCTTGCAAGTTTTTAATGCCCTTGAGCTCATACTTGCACTAGCTTATGGTAAAAGGCTCAGCAAATCTTTGACAATCAACATAAGCTTTCAAGTCTAGTAAAATTTCTTGAACAAGCCAAACAGGAGATGGAGAATAAGTACAACGTTAGCAATATTATTCAAAAGAAGCGTCGGCAGTATCAATAGAGAAGGCAAACGACAAGTTTGTAAAACATGAGATAAAGTTCACAATTTTGTTCCCTACATTCAGTGGGATGGTAAAAAGTTTATTATGACATTCTTTTAGGAGAAGTCTTCCATTTCAAAAACAATTAGGAAGCCCATTCCCCTTTCAAATGAGTATAACTGATACTACCCATTGTGTAACAATTGAATGAATAAACCTATCGTGTAAAAATCATGGGAAAGGCAGGATAGTTCACAAATCATCATTATTTCAAAGCCTTGTTACCGTGCACCTTGGCTTGGCTAGCAGCTGCTGACATCGTACGCAATTGACTGGCAATTTCTGTGAAAGATGGCCTGGCTGCAGGATTAGGGGACCAACATTGTTCCATCAGTTCTCTCCATTCAGGATCACAAAAGCTTGGAATTGTTGGCCTCAATGTGTTACTTACAATTCCTCCTGTAATTCAATGTCAACAAATATGTTAAGTTAATCTACAGCTTTTAGATCATGAAGAGGGAAAGAATGGCTCATACTTAGGAAGATAAATGTATATTTAACAAACATAGATGCAGACAATGCAATTGCAGGAAATGACATCTAAGCATCTTGAGGCAATCCTACAAATTAATGGAATATCTGAGATCTACACATGGCCCTGTGTTCTCTAACTTGTACTAAGCATATGAAGTATTAAATTATTTACACAATTTCCATTAAATTTTTATTTGACTTTTAAAACAGAGTTGGTATAGTATATGGCATGTCATCAGAGATATGTGACAAATGCAAGCCCAGAATCAGCTTCAGACAGATATTGTCCCCGGTGAGAAATCTAGAAGTGAGGGTGTGAATAGGTCTCAATATATCATGGTCGATAAAAAGTTCTAGCAAGAAAATAAAATCAAAGTGCAAAACTCCTTTTATGTTTTGGCTTTAAAATGAAAATTGTCACCCCCAAAGAATGGTTAACACAGGCTTTGGCTATGAAAATCAACCTATTATATAGTTAGTTTCTCATTTGCCATAACTGGTTTGATAAGCTTTACAAAGAAGCACAACTCTAAAATTCCAGAAAAAGCAACTCAAATCACACCTATGATTGCCCCATAGTGCATATTGGCATAAGGTTCTTCCCCGGTGAGAATCTCCCATAGAACAATACCAAAGGAGAACACATCAACCTGCAGAATAACAAAGAAGTGTGACCAAATTGTACTCAATTTAAAAGGGACATCATATTCACTAGCTATAAACCTCAGCAAGTATAAGTAATAAGAATATGGTCTTCCTCAGCAATAAATGTAGCAATGCTTCTCAAAACATGATAGCAGGCATATATATATATATATATATAAGAAATGCTCACACAAAAGGCATAGTGCAAATGCAATGATCCAGGATTTTCTCAAGCTCAAACTAGACTAGTTTGATGGTTTATAGTTTATGCTGATTAAGCAAATAATGCGTTAGAATATGCCACAAACAAAACCTGTTCATTTTCTAGGATGGCAGCAGAACTTGCTTATTTTTCCTTCTTCAAAAAAAAGGAAGCTGCCTGAAGCCATGGCATCTGTTTAAACCTTCTTTCACAATGATTCTATGATTTTCTATCTTATGCTAAATCAAATCAACTTCATGAGTACAAAGACATGGACAACACCATATTGCAAAAATATCTTTAGTAAGTTCTCACCCATAATACACAAATATTACCAGAAACTGTTTTCTATAAATGACATGTTCAAGGCCATTTAGTGGGCAGTAGCAGCCATGTATGCGTTATCATCTCAACTTTCCATTAGATAGTAGTTGGTCTTACTTAATGCAATGGCAAATCTCATACGATTGATCGGTGCAATGGCTTCTTATATAAACTAGTTCTTCGTCACATGCTTTGCATGTGAGATTAAATGACACTACTAAGTACTAACTAACTAACTGGATTACACAACAAAATACATGTGAAACATTCAAGAAGAGAAATTTCCGCTTATCAATGGAGCTCTATTCTTTAATCCTAAAATGCCAATGGTCTCCTACAATAATTCTAATTCACTGTTTTTTTAACCTCACATAGATTAGCAATTGACAATTATTTTGAAAAATTAAGGAGAGCTTCAATATAACAAAATTCTAATTAATAGTTTACAAGTTGATCGGCTCGCGCTGACGCGTCGAACATTCTTGATTTTGGCTAGCAAATTGTATTAGTTATAGAGATTTTTTTCCCGGTTCTTATGATATATGTGAGTAGATCATTAGCAAATTCGATATTTGGAGCAGATCTTATAATTGAAGAACTAATCTTGCAAAGTAAAATAGTAATGCCTTAAAACTTGCTGTTGTAGAAAATAAAAGTTTTTATAGTTGGTGTCATAATGTTTCCCCTTTTTTAAAGTTATTATCGCTTAATTTATCGAATAAAGATAGAAGTATAAATTGCAATATAAGAAAAAACCATCCTTTCATGAATTTATAAGACTATAATCATTCTCTTTTTTTTTTTTGAAAACTAAGGCTATAATCATTCTATTTGAACATGAAATGATGAAATGTATAATAATGCATTTTCTATAAAAAAAAAAATTCAATATTGTATTCATGGGATAAATTTGCTTTTAAAACAACAATTAATTGTGTTCACATTCACCTTTGGCAAAAAGACTAAAAAGTAGAGTTATTCATCTCAACATTAACCAAAGTTTAGGGCCTTAAAGTCATTTTTGGTCGGTGGAAAAAACTAAAATGTTTAATAATCTAGCCCCTCATTAACCCAAACATAGGATCAAATAGTAAATTCATTCAAGCAATAATGTTAAGATGAATAGTACTTTTTGGTGATTAACCAAGTGAGAAATGAGAAAAGAGAAAAGGACAAAAAAATTTCAAACGGAGCCTCCTCATCGATCCTCAAAAGGGGCCTTTAGTAATTTCATTGGGTGTTCCAAATAATATGTAGTATATATATGATAGTTATGACTTCCAATGAAAATTTTAATTAAAACAGAGAGCAGACTAAGATAAGGAAAGATTTCTACCCATTCAGTTATAAGTACTATCATTTAAATAATTCATCAATTAGGGAAAATCACCCAAGAATCCACGCAAAGAATTAGAAAAGAATATAGCTTGTCATGCTACTTCAAAGGAGATTAATCAATGACATCTTACCTTTTCTGAGACCTTGTTGCTGCTCCCATTCAGGAGCTCTGGGGCCATCCATGGTAGGGTCCCACGCACACCCCCAGAAACTAAGGTATTGCGTTTAATTTTAGACAGTCCAAAATCACCAACCTACAAAAGAGAGACAATGTCTTAGGAAAGATGAACTAGCACAGAACTTTAACCAGACAACTTCACCCATGATAGACAATTCCAGAGGTTCTCTACCTTGCAAATTGGTCGTGAAGGATCTTTCATGTTGACAAGCAAGTTGTCACACTTCAGATCAAAATGCACAATATTTTTTGAATGCAAATATTCCATCCCAAATGCTGCATCCATAGCAATTATTAACTTCTTCCTACGATCAAGATACCTGCAAATTATATCACGAAGAAAATAAGCGAGAGGGTATATGATCAACTAAGTAGTTAGTTAAAATATTCAAAATATTCAAGAAATTCTCAGAATATTCAAAATTTCATGCTGCCTAAGTAGTACTACACTTTTTGGCTATGATTATAACTCTTCTTTTCGGCCGCTTTAAATAATTAAAATAGAAAACTACATCTAAACAGGAAGGATGAAAAAATATTATAAACCATCTTTATAAAAAGAGATTTTACCTATCTTTGCGAAGTAAAACATGCCTAAGGGAACCATCAACCATGTACTCTGTAACAGTAGCCAATGTTCCCCCAGGACCATCTTGCACCACACCATAGAAAGCCACCACATTTGGATGGTGAAGCTTTGAAAGAATGTCAGCTTCCCGCCAGAACTCAAGAGTCTGAAGAAAACATCAGTATAGTAACAAGTAAGCCAGTGATACTAGCATAAGAGAAAAAAAAGTCCACCCTCAATACACTCGCAAAGCCACCCAAAAAAAATAGCGACAGTTTCTGTTGTTGATTTTTCTGATCAACAGGCTTATATACAATGCTGTCATGAAGAATATGCAGCAAATGTATCAGATGATTGTATGAAAAATGTTAAGGAAAGCAAAAATTACCAGTCTTTCTTGCTCAGACGATCGACCTGTGAAGCAAATCTTTTTTATTCTCTTGATGGCAACATCAGATCCCCTCCATTTGCCATGATATACAGTCCCAAATGTACCAGAACCCAGCTCCTTCAACTCTTCAAGATCTTCATTCTTTATGAGCTATAGCATCAATCCAGGATTAACAAGTAAGTACTTGATACACAACAAATTTAAATGTTAGAAGTATGTGGAATATTGACAAATAAAATGATCCATAGAATATAACAAGCACACTAGAAAGAAGTGCCTTTCTTATTCTATTGTGTGTTTAGAGAAATATTTCAATGGAAAACGAATGTTAGAAGCATAGCATGGAGCTTCAAGCAATATAGCGGCCAATCAGATACTCCAAGAGTCTATCCCCCATTGCATTCAAGTATAAAGTGTAAGTTTCTAATGAGAAACAAATACTGGAGCAAAAGGAAAACAAAAAGGAAGAAAGAATTCTCTAAGAGCAACAGTTCTTCGAAATTGATTTGAAATGCTTTTCCCGGTTTAAGAAACCTAGGATTTACTACTATACTTCTAGAACTTTATAAAGCAAATGGAGCGATCAGCATCAAATTTTTTCTTCTTCTTTCTTAGATAGCATGTTACATAGCAAGTAGCTTAAATGAGGCTGAGAATACAACTCCAATATACTCTATGCATCACAATGATGTCCCTTGCCTACTGGGTTTGCAACATTTTTATTAAGTAGCTCACACCCCAAAAAATGAGCAAACCGAAAGTTGGTTTCTTCTATTAGCAACCAGCAAAGACAAGTAAACACTAGAGAGCACTGTTTTAATTGTTATGGATAAGTTGAAGCCAACACAATAACATTACCGATCAGCTGCTTATCCCTACAAAAATACACTGGTCTTTCCAAATATCAGTTAACACTTGAAATTAAAGTTTCAAATAAACGTTTATAGGAAAGGTAGTGATACAAGATGAAAATGTATGCACATGGGGGAGTTCAGGCTTTGGATTTGGGTGGTTGGGTTTGAAAAGGGAAAATGTGGTCCAAGTCATAATAGGCATAAAGGGAGGCAAAATAAAACAAACTTATAAGGTTTAGAAGTATAATCTGTATCTCAATTCTCAATAACAACAACCAAAGTATCCCACTCCATGGCAGGCATTATTCATATAACATGCACCAAAAGTGAATTGATAACTGCAGGAAATGCACAACATAGGTTAGATACCTGCAAGGTATTGATATCAATCTCTCCCAAAGAAGGATCCAGAGGAGGTAGACCGATATTCCTCTTTTCTGACTTCCCCTTCTAAAAAACCAAAGAAGTCAAAATTCTGTTAGTAGATATTTTTTAAGAAAATGAGGTTTACAAAATTAATTGAACAATGAATTAAGTACCTCATACTCTGATTCTGGCATTCTTAGGTTCTCTATCATGGCACCAAACTGCATACTTTCACTAATTTTTACTTGGGATTGGTTGTCCTTCTGGTTGTCTTCACCAAAATTTTGATTGGAATGGGCCTGGCTTAATGGAACTGCATCCCCCGTGGTAAGCTGATCAGATTGATGCTCTTGGTTGATTAAGGAACCATCTTTTTCACCATAATCTTGTGCCAACTTCTGAAAATATGACCAGTGCTTTGGCTCATGGTTTTCCATGTTCAAACTCAAGCCAGCTCCATCTGTCTGCAGCAGGCTAACACCAGAGGGCTCCTCAGACAGCATTGCTTTGGAAAATATATCAGAAAGGAAATCACGGGGAAATCGGTCATTAATATCAATAAGGATGTCCCCATGGTCTGCCCTTGAAATACCAATAGTATGATTCTCTTTAGAATCATCTTTAGTTGAGTTCTCTGTCCTCAAAACAGCCTCCGAATGCACCGGAGCATGAAGCCTATCCCTCTTTGCAGCTTGCACATTATCCACAGGGTTTGAAACTGCCTGATTCAAACCTGTGTCCAACACTTCTTCAGAAAGTTTAGAGTTCATTTCAGAAATTGAATCAGCAAATTCTTTGTACTTCTGCAATTGGGCAAGCCCATCATCAATGGTTTGATGATTCACATTTCCTAAGACTTCAGTATGAGGAACCATATTACTATCACATAAATTTTCAGCAGATTCAGTAGCTGCATGTGGCTGTGCTACATCAGACTGGGGGTGAGAAAAGAGCAACTGAGAACCTAATGAATCATCGGACTTTGACAATCGGCTCAGTAGTTCTGCCTGCTCTCGAGGAATTCTCTCTGAATAATAAACCTTGCGAGGAGGCACTGGGGGTTCAAGGTAGCTCAAATCAGTCTGATTAGAATCAGAATCCGCATGACCTTTAACAAATGCGCCATTAGACGTGGAATGATTGTCATCATTACCCCGTTTAGGAACCATGCCTGAATTCACAGCATCTGCATATGACATGACTTTTTCATTTTCCTGGTTCTTTGCTTCGTTTTTTGAAGTTAAGAAAGGCAAGTCAGATGAAGCAATTGCAACTGGCACTTCTTCAAGTGGATTATGCTTTTTGACCTTTTCATCATGTGGCTGAGAAGAAACCGGGTGATCTTTTTCCAAAAGATGAAGTTTCTCCAGGACATTATCCTGACGACTTGCTCCATCAAGTTTTGGCTTCAACTCCATTTCTGGCACCCGGGGATTGTGTTGTTGTAGACCATTGTTCGATTGCACTTCATTCAAGCCTCTGTGTTGATTCAATAAGCCATTAGGAGGAACTGAATCAGAAAATTCAGCAATATAGGAATAATTAGAAGTGCTATGACCATACTGCAATGGATGCTGCATTGTCTGGCCATGATAATACTGTACATGGGTTTCATAGGCACTGGAGGAACTTGGTAGAACTGGATGAGAAGACTGAAAAGTTGATGATGACACCGTCATGCCAGGAATGTTCGAAGAACTAACCACAAACGGGTCCTGTGCAAATCTGCTTGTCTCCCTTTCTGTAGTCTTTCCATCTGATTCTGCTAGATTGTTCACTGAAGAGGTTGTCAACCCATGCAGAGTAGAGCTTCTCCTAGCTCCCAAGTCCATTCCATTGACAGCTACCACATATTGAATCTCAGAATCACCTTCCACATTGGCCATACCAAACTGAGCATCCTCTAAATCACTCAATGAGAATAGAAACATCCTTAGCCTTTGTGAGGCTTCTTTATCCTCAAGTTCATTACATTCCTCCATCATATTCTGCAAATCTTCATCAGAGGACACAGACACTAAAGCATCAAAGTCCTCTCCTGGGAGCTGATACTTAATCACATGAACTTGGTCATAAATAGCTAATATTCTCTGCTTAAGTTCCTGCCACGATATATCCTTTCTGATGCGAATTATACGCGTTTCACCTCCAACATACCTTAGCTTTCCATCACTTGGCCTGGGTAGGATTTTCCCACCAAAGCTGCAGAGAACCTTCATCTTTGATGATGTGCAGCCAGAGGCACCAAGTGACATACCTAAAATTCCTCTGTTATTACCATATCCCAATGAAGCCTGTGGCACTGATTGAAGTGATCCATAATTACTTTGGTCTTCAATTAAAGAGTCTTTTCTTTCAAATCCCCTTGGACCTTTGTCTACTATGTTAAGCATCGAAATATCAGACCCACTTTCAGACCCTGTATGACTAATGCCTAAAATGCCTTTTAGATCCATATATCGTGTTGTTGCATAACTTGATTCACCCATTGAGTTTTGGATGACTGGCTTAACAGGATTTACTCGATCCCGCATAAATTCAAGAGCAAACTCTTCACCAGTCTGTATGGAAAAATTAAGTACTGGTTTAACTTCAGATCCATTTAGTTCAGGAGGTCTTACACTCATGTTTAAGCTGCTCATAGGGTCTACCATAAATGCTTGAGATGCAGGTGGAAATTCCCCATTTTCATGTTCCACATAGTTGAATTGGTTATCAATTCTAGAGTGTTCCATGTACATATAGTTTGGATTCTTCTCCATTTAGCAAGTATCAATCAGGCCCCCATGCCTACATGTCTCTTTTGTGCATAAAAAGCTCATCAACACAACAGAAACAAATATTCTTCCACAAACAAGCAATCACCATGCAATAAAAAAGAGTTAAACCTCCAAGCAACTGAAAATCCAAAGCAGCTTCTATTCGGTTTCAAGTTAGGGAAGCAAAAATATATAGCGCTAGCCGTTCAGAAACCTCTAAGCTGATTAGGGTAACTGCTACTGGACCTGGAAAAAGACAGAAACTTCAAATCAGATTCCTTTCGCATTCAACTGAATCCAGATTCCAGAACTCAGTTTTAGCAATAAGGAAGGTACATACTAATATATTACTCCATAAATTATAAAATAGAGAGAGGGAGAAATAAGCTGAAAGATAGGTTCAATATTGGGATTGAAACACCTAAATGCAAACAATCAAAACTTGGCAGAGAAAATTTTGTTCATATCAACATAGAATGAGCATATTATCTTCAAATGTAAAAAGAGAAAAACTAAGAAGAGCCAGAAATGAAAAAAAAAGAAAAGAATAAAGGGAAAAAAACTTTAGAGTTTAAAAAGAACATACCTGAAAGATGAAAGAGAGATACGTTTAGGATTAAAGGTTTCAAGAGGGATTATGTGAAGCAGCAGCCATCACTTCACTGAAAAGTTCTCTTCTTCTTACCTCAAACAGAACAATAACTTGCTCTGTTCTCTCTTATTTGGGTCTCAACTCTCAATTTGGAAAAATACAAAAGGAAAAGCTTGGAACCCTTTGAATTTATTATAGAATTTTTAGATTAGATTTGGGCTAATAAAAATATAAATAAACAAATCTCTCTCTTTCTTCAATCTCTGACTTCCCTCCCTCCTAATTATTCTCTTTCTGCTAATATAGTCAAACAAAGGAGTTAAATTTTATTGAATCTTTTTTTTTTTCTAAGAATTTTATTGAATCTTTATTCCAATATTACCCTTAAGTTTAAAGATTGTTTACTTTCCTAACTGAAGTTTTCATTTAGTGACTGAATTGCCCCTAATTAGTTTGATCAAGTGTTTCGCAGGCCACTGTGCTCCTTTGCTCTCTTCCTTAAGTTGCCATTCAATCTTCCATTTTGGTTGATAATTTAAGGGTTTATCCTTTCACGTGTGCTTATGAGAATGAATTATGGTGATTCGTTGTCTTGATGTTGATGATGGAGAAATAAGTGTTGAAATAAGGATTTGATCAAACAGCGAGGAAGTGAGGGTGCAACATTGAAAAATTATACTGCAAAGTATAATAACAAAATCATTTTAGTAGTTGACCTTGGGCTTTATTTTAAGTTTTAACGACATCTTTTCTGACATGACTTGTGTGTGTTTATAAGGGAGAAAAAATTATACTATATGAAACAAAAAATTTAAGGAAGGACAGAAAATTTGAATAAATAATGTGGGATTCTTACAATCATTTACTACCTCCATTCCAATTGTGTTTTCTATTGTGGAGAGACTCTGACTTTTGCTTGGTTGGTAGATTATTATGGATGAATAATGAAATTTTTGTGTTTTACCCTAATTAATCAAGGAGTTTTTCAACTTTTTCTAACTACGGGACGGGATATTCTCTATATAATGTTTGTAATAAGGGAATTATTTTTATAAATATGCATTTTAAAAAGCAGTTTTGGACCCTTCTTTTTTGTTATAAACAAAAGAGTTTTCACTAAATTTTAATTATATTCTTATCTTTGTTGTTGTAGAGATTACTTATCATCTAAACTACTACTATTTATTACGGTATTATTCTGTCATGGAAGACTGGAATACATGTTTTTTCTTTTTTTACTGATTGGAATCCATGTTTATTGTGCAAGAATTAAAAGTTAGAACTATCAATTTTTCCTTTAGAAGTCCACATTGGTCTTGCCACAAAGAAAAGCAAAATTGGAATCTATTATGATTGAATTCAATTGGATCACATACTTGGCATCTCATATCTTCATATATCTTTACAAAACATAAAAAATGCCTAAATTATAACTTTGCAAATGATTGATTTAAGTGGTTTGACATTTATTTCCCTTATCTCGTAAGTCAATTCGGTTCAAAATTAGTTTGTAAATTAAAAAAAATACTATTATATGTTGGAACCTTGATGTTTGGTGATACACGTTGTTGTTGATGATCTGCATTAATGGATTTAGCCAAATCTTTAATTAAAAACAAGAAAAGAAAAAAAAAGATTTTTTTGATTAAAAGAGTTAGAAAATTGGCCATGGGGCATGGACGGTTCAGGTGGTGGTATTTTATTAGTTTCTGAGTATGCAATCCCAAGAAAGCAACCTTTTAGCTTGAGGTCGGTTGCCATCGCTCTCTTTTTACGATATATATATATATTGTTTTTTTTTTCTTTTTCTTTTTCTTTTTCACAAAGATAAGACAGAAGGTGCTGTGATCTCTGACTTGTGACTTGTGAGCGAGCATATATACGTGCTATAATCGGAAGCCACATTAAAATTATGCGAATAATAATATTGGAATTCAAAGTTATTGAGGGTAACATTTTATATAATTTTAAAATTTTAAAGATTTAGGTTTTGTTTTTGATAAAACCGAAAATTAAGTGTTAAAAGATTAATTATTGAATATTTAATACTAAATCTCATAAATACTGAATTCAAACTTTAAAAATTGTTTAGTATTTTACTTAAAATCAAATACTGAATGTAAGGAGCTGTTTGATAAACTATTGAAAATTTTCAAATCATGCTTTAATTTTTTCAATACGTTTGATAATTAAGGTTAGAAAATCACTTAATTTAAAATTTTCAATGAAAAAGTATTGGAAATAAAAAGTAAGTCTAAGGTTACTTTTTCTATTCAACAATATTATTTATGGAAAGATTTAAACATTAATGTATTATGTTCTTTCCTTTTATCAATAATTCTTTCCTTTTTAATTGTTACCAATGTATTTTTTCAATATTTTCATACAAAAATATAAACAAAAATATTTTTCTTACATTTCACATTAAGTAACTTATCAAACAGTTTTTTCACCACAAATTCAGTATTAAATTCAGTAGCCATAAAGATTCAGTGCTTAAATTTTCAGTACTTAATTTAACAAACAGAACCTAAATATATTGTTTGATAAAAATAGCTACTTAATCCTGAAAATAATTTACTTTACATTGTTACTTTTTTTTAGAAAACTTCAAACTGATTATCGTTGATAACTCAATAATCCGGAACATCAACATGCAGAGGAACTCCACACCAGACATAATTAGCTCCTAAACTACACTGAGCATGAGCTAAATTATGTTCCAACCTATTTGCAGATCAAACACTACATCTGTATTGATTTTGACATAATTAGCAGGAGGAGGAAACCATTTCGGACGGCCTCTACTAGGTGTTGCTATCTCGACCCGTCCAGAAGCAACCTCCATTTCGCTAACCAACCTAACAGCAAACATTTTGTTTGAAACAATTTTGCTTTTTAAATAGATTTTTGACTTAGGGGGCATTTGGTCGGGGGTCATCTGAGATGCCTTGTGGGAATCTGATGTGGGCATCTCAGATGACCTGGTTTGGTTGCGCTTTTTATTTTTGGTGTGGGAATCACATTCCCCCCTTGATTTCCACTCTAGGAGTGCGTTTGTTACTTTCCACATTAAAACTTTCCCAAGAAAGTGATTCCAAGGAAAGTGATGAGAGGGAAAGTAACAATTAAAATCCATAAAGAGTTGTTTCAAGGGTTTGGTTCATTAGTACTTTCCATGGAAAATAATTCAATTTTAATAAGATTTACACTTTCCATGGGTGAGAAAAAACTTTCTCTACCCCAAAACTTTCTCTACCCCTCCCATGGGAAAGTATTTTCCCACCTATCAAGGAAAGTAGGTGCCCTTAAAAATTATTTTCCCACCTTATATCATCTAATTTAACCAAATCATGGAAAGTCTTTCCACCCTATTGCTTTCCTGGGAAAGTACTCTAAACAAACGACCTCTAAAGGGCATATGAGGGGAATCTGATGCCCACCCTCAACCCATGTAATCTGAGATGACCAATCATCTTACATGACTAGTCATCTAAGATGACTGGTTATCTCGGGGGAATTCTAACCAAACGCCACCTTAATGTTTTCAATGATAAGTGATGAGTAGTTTTCTCACTTACTTATCCACTCCAACCCTTTTTCAATTAAAAGTTTCTATTAAGTTAAATTTTCACCTTTTTCATCAAAAAATTTCTATTAAGTTAAATTTTCACATTTTTCATTAAAAAATTTCTATTAAGTTAAATTTTCACCTTTTTCATTAAAAAATTTCTATTAAGTTGAATTGAAAATATGTCATCAAACACATAGAAAAGATGAAACCATTAAAAATTTTAATTTTCAATTAAACGAAAATTTTCAATGGTTTATCAAATAGACCCTTAGTTTTCTTTTCTTTGCCAAGCCTTGAGGGGTTTTTGGTTTGTGTTATCTTGGATTATCAGTTAGACCAAGATTTCGAAGCCAACTTATCCAGGAATCATTCCCAAGAACAAGACCAATTTTTGTTTGTTCATATTTCAGACATATGATATTACCATGTTTGGTTGACTCGGATTCTTTAATGCAAATTTGACAGATTACTGAAATACCAATATATACCTGCCTAATAAACACAAGGCATAGCTCATTTTTATAACTCATATAATTACAACATAAATTCAACCAGCCACCAATTACATGTATAATAAAGCAAAAAAACCATATAATATTATAAATGCCATGAAATTGTTCAACCTACATTGTAGAAATTACTATTCAACAAGACCGCAGGCAACCATCTTAAAAATGAATATCATCATCAGTCTGTCGAATCTCATATATGGACATGAACTACTAACAAGCAAAAATCCTTTATTAACAAAATGTACAAAAAGGCTAATATAATGAGCAAGGCAACATGAGATTTGTTTTTTACCAACTAGAAATAAACAATGCTATAGTTAGGAAGAGTTTTCATTTGCCTTGGGTGAGTTTCAGCTAGATTAGTTGGCTGCCACATGAACCTTTCAAGGTTTTCTTCCTGTTGTATGCATTTTCAGCTTCCTTGTTGAAGAAATTTGCAATGCTTGCTATATGGTTGCTTGTATCTTTGTATGACTTTGTAAAGTCACCAATATGGTCAACCAAATCAATGAAGCCATCTTCAAACATGGCTCCCTTCCTTCTTGTCACTGGTTTTCTATTTGAGGCAGTGTTTTGAGTCTAGTTTGCAGATGCATCTTCAATTTAGACAGCCTCTCTTATTTGATTTTCTTCCTCCAGTGCTTCATATCCAACATCTCCCTCGTTTGCATCCTGGTATTCAGCTTCAGCTTCATCATCAGCCTCTGCCACATCATCATCCTCTTCATCTATTTCTTCCAAATACCGCATCAGCCGATGTCTCAGCTCTTTTCCCAGTGGCTCTATCATTCCCAAATGCCTCCATAACTTCAGCAAAATGGGGGAATGATTTGTTTCTTAAGCCAGCTGCATTTAGGGTGGCTCTACAAGACAAATAAAAAAAAAGTATGAAAAGTTAGTTTCACATATATATTTAGCCTTCAAATTTATTTAAATATAAATGAAATCAAAATTATGCAAGGTTTATGGGGTACTTAACTCTAACCCAGTCATTAAACACATCCTTTAAGGCAATAACACATGTTTTTGCTTCATTCCAACCAAAACCACTTATGTGGTTGTTCATCTCATTGATAGCATGACACTGCGCTTCAGAAGCTTAATTCTGGACTCAATGTGAGGATTAGCTTTAATTTTTGATGATGGCAACTTCTCTTCTAACATTTTCTCCAGTTGAAGAAAGTATCCAAACTTAAATCCATTCTCTCATTTGTATGTTGGATTAGCAGCAATTTCAATAAGGCAATCAACAAGCAACTCATCTTCTTCATTTGTCCATTGCCTCTTCTTTCCACTAGTCTTTTTTTCTTCATTCTTCTATGCTCCGTAGTTGGTGCACTACTAGAAAACGTTGATATAGGGGCATTTATTTAGCGGCGTTTATATGATTATGTAAAATTGAAGATAGCGGTGTTTCTCTCCAAAACGCCTCAATATAGGGGCGTTTCAGGATAAAAACACCCCCATATATAATTTTTTCCTAGAAATACAAATTACCCTAAAATGAAGACTAACATATAGAGGCGTTTCTTTCCAAAACGCCACTATATGGGGGCGTTTCAGGACAAAAACGCCCCCATATTTAATTTTTCCTATAAATACAAATTTGATTAAGTAAAAATGAAGATTAATTAGCGGCGTTTGTTATTAAAAACGCCACTAGATGGGAGCATTTTAGACAAAACGCCACCATAGTTAATTTTTTCCTACAAATTTGGCAAAAATTAGGATTAACATGTAGCGGCGTTTCTTGTTCAAAATGCCACAATATGGGGGCGTTTAGGATAAAAAAATGCTGGTATAACAAAAAAAAAGGGTAAAATTTTCCGCGCAAATATTTTCATTTTTTTCCCTCTATATTCGCTTTTCTTCAAAACAACTTAAACATGTAGCGGCATTTTATTCAAAAACGCCTCTAACTGGAATTTTATCTCAAAATTCATTTTTTAAAAATTAAATAGAATATTTAATTATTTAATTATAAATAAATGAATGAATAAATGAATGAATAAATGATAATTATAAATAATTATAATTATATAAATTAAATAATTATAGAAATTCGGCCAAAAAAATTATAAATAAATGAATAAATTGAATATTTAATTATAAAATATTAAATACAAAATTTAATATTTTGGGTAAAATACAAAATTTAAATATAATTATCATGTTTAAGAAATTGTAAAAATACAAACATGATAACGGTAACTGTAGCACTTGAATTCATGAAAACAAAAGAGTAAAACAAAAACAATTTTACATTATCTGCTATTACCAAACCATCTAATGTTAATCTTGTGATATTAAATGTTAAGATATATTTATCATATCTTAATGCTAGAGACCAATATGACAACTTTCACTAAGTGTCTCCTATCATGATAGTCTACATACAAAAAATAATGTGTTTCGAGAATGAAAATGGATTAATACATAGATTAGTACCGGTATAACGAGTGGATCGAAAATTCCAAGACTCCTTAAAAAAGGGAAAAAATGAGAAATTAAAAGCATAAAAACGACATTGTTTTGACGAAAACTTGGGACAGGGGCGCCATTGCGTTTGTCTCGAAAAGTTAGGTGGTTTGAAAAAGAAAAATCACCCCGATCGGACAACCGAGCACAAAATTATGGCCTTTCAAAGTTTTCACAACATTTTGGTCGAAATTATTTTTTGTGTTATTAATCCAAGCGGCGTCGTTTTGTGATGGCTTCAGTTTGGTCTCTGCCCATCCCTGAAACGGTGCCGTTTTTTCTCTTCTCCATTTTTTGGTGAAATTTCTTTTCCATTTTTCATCATCCCGCTTAATTAAATTTGCTTTTGTCCATTTTTTGCCCTAAAAATTTTCCTCTCCAATTTCGATTATTCTACGTAGCACCCTCCTCCAAAAGCAAAAATGCCCATGAAGGTTTATAAATATTTTTCTAAGAGCATGGTTTCTATAAAGGTTTTTCGTAATTGTTTTAAGTGCCTGGTGAAATCTCGTTGGCTTGTTGCATGATTTGATAAGTATTGATATTTGATACTATTTTATGTCTTTGATTTGAATTGGAAAATGTGAGCTGATGTTTTGATATACTATATGATGGATTATGCTCATGTGATGTATTGTTTTTGTTAAGAGATTATGTTTTGGTACATGTTTGTGATTTGTTACTGCAGTAACTGTTTGTTGTTGAGGTAGCCCATAGGCCGCCTATTAAGGGGTATGGGTGATCATCGACCCTAGGTGGTAGGCGCGTTGAAAAGCCACTAGGGGAACGTGGGTCTCACTACGGGTGCCATGTAGTAATCCACGACCAACGTCAGGGGAACGAGCAGGAAAAAATGATTTATGATGTTTCCTCATGGCATATACGTATATTTATAAATAAAGTTTGAAATGACAAAAATGCCCCTGACGGCCTCGGTTGAGTAGCTACAACCGCAGGACTTGGTTTTCGACCGCTCATTTGATGGATTTATTTTCAACTTAAAATTTGGTTTAAAATCTTTTTTCGTATATACATATATGCATGTTTTAATAGTAAAGAAAATTTACAATTTTACTGCGGATTTCTGAATTGACAGGCCTTAAGTAATTTGATAGAACTAATTGTTTATTTTACGTACGAGCATGTGTTTTATTAATGATTGTTTGTTTTATGTAAATTGGGGCTATGGTTTTCAATGGACATTTTAATGTAATTTTTGATATATACGATATTAATGTACGGAATATGATTTTGATGTATATGCCTATATTTTGAAATACCTTTGATATGAGATATGTTTTATATGAGTTGAATAAATAAATGTGATGACCTTAAATTTGATTTGTTACCAAAGAGCCCCAATGTAATTATGCATATGATTTGTAAATTGTGTTTTTAGATTGGCCATGCACTTCAGGGACCTCTGTTCGCGTTGGACTCGACCCTCCGCAACTTTCATGGATGACAGCTTGTCTCTGTTAGATGTTGCCCTATTGAATCCACTGGCATCGTTTTAAGTCTTCCGCTGTTTCTGATAGTTTTGTAATTATCTTTTAAGCACTTTGTTAGGTATTAGTTGAATTTGTTTGTGGTTTGTTTCGCTTCGCGATAACTCTCGGTGCTTCTAGGATGGTAGCACGCGATTTAAGAGGAGACGTAGCGGCTGTCATGTGGTCGAATCTAGGTCGGGGCGTGACAACAACAACAACAACAACAATAATGATGATGATGATGATGATGATGATGAATTATCTAATAATAATGAATTATCTAATAATAATGAAATTTCCATTAACTAAGCAAAAAATCAATATTATTAATTGTAGATTGATACGAGTGGCTGACGTCTTGCTCATGGCGCTTGTTAGATATGCACAAAGCATCCTGATTTTTGTACCGCAAGGCACCTCCATAAATGACAATCTCGCCTATTTCGTTTCCTTTGCTGATGGACCTAAAAAGGGTATAATACTATATATGATTTTCGATCGGAGTTCATTATATATATATATATATTTAGACACACACACTATTAAATTATTAATCAAGATCTTTTTAATCCTTGGATTTCATGTATAACACTTCCTTTTTTTTTCTATTGGTATTACTAGGTATAAAACTCGCGTTTTGCTGCGGGGTCGAAGATTTTATGAAGGGATCTTTGTGGATATCTTGGTTAATCAGACATCTACATAAAAAAATATATGATATTAAATAGAATTGTCAATCGAAACCACAAAATTTCGGTTGTAGATCATGGAACAACCTTTTAAGAGACACTTGAATCATCTCAATCAAACACATGGAGCAAAAATTATGTAATATTAAGTAGATCGTACATTTCCGCTCACTGAAACAACTAATTCCGTAAGCATTTTTTTTATAATTTAAACATTAAATTTAGCTTTCGAATCCCTCATAAAAGTTGTAGATAATGGAACAACCTTTTAAAAGACACTTGAATCACCTCAATCAGACATCTGAAGCAAAAGTTATGTAATATTAAGTGGACCATACATATTCCCGTTAACCGAAACAACTAAATTTTTTTGAAGCATTTTTTATACTTGAAACATTAAATTTAGTTTTCGAGTCCTCATGAAAGTTGTAGATCATGAAACAATCTTCTAATAGACCACTTAAATCACCTTAATCGGATATCCGAAGACAAAATTATATAATGTTAAATAGACTGTTTAACCAAATCACTTATAAATATGTTATATTATATTATAATAAATTAAAATGTTAGAAAGACAAAAATACCCTTAGAAATTTGTGAGAATAACAAAAAAACCATGATTGAAATGACGAAAAAACTAAGCTAAATAGTAACCAAATCAAAAAGGTTAAATCTTTAGACTGGTTTTTTCGTACTTTCACTTCTTATAATTATTGTTTTTTTATAATTTTAGGAATCCAGATTCTCTACGTTGGAATGACTGGATTTATATTACTCAAATTTCTTTTGGGGATATCCTGCTTGCTTGTACTTGTTATACGCAACTTAAGGAGGAGGCATTTATCCAAGGATGACAAGATTAAAGAATTTCTTGAGAATCAAAAAAGATTGACGCCTATAAGATACTCTCGTCGTGGTATAAAGAGGATGACAGGTGATTTCAAGGATAAATTAGGACAAGGAGGATTTGGCTCTGTGTTTAAAGGAAAGCTTCGAAGTGGTCAACTTGTTGCAATAAAATTGTTAAACGACTCAAAAACATATGGCCAAGATTTCGTCAATGAGGTTGCAACTATCGGACTGATTCATCATGTTAATGTCGTGCGACTCATTTGATTTTGCGTGGAGGGATCAAAACAAGCGCTTGTATATGAGTTCATGACGAATGGGTCCTTGGATAAAATTATATTTTCTACAAGTAGCACTTTGAGTTGGCAAAAAATGTTTGAGATTACATTGGGAGTGGCTCGAGGTATTGAATATTTACATAGAGGCTTGTGAGATGCAAATTTTACATTTTGATATCAAGCCACATAGTGTTCTCTTGGATGAGAATTTTAGCCCAAAAGTTTATGATTTTGGCCTCGCAAAGTTACACTCAGTGGATGGAAACACTATCTCTCTCACAGCAGCGCGAGGCACATTAGGGTATATGGCTATCGAAATGTTCTATAAGAATATCGAAGGTATCTCATATAAAGCTGATGTTTATAGTTTCGGAATGATGTTAATGGAAATGATTGGAAGGAGGAAAAACTTGAATAACCATGCTGATCATTCTAGTCAAACTTATTTTCCATCGTGGATTTACAATCAATTTGAGAAAGGAGAGAGCATAGAGTTTGAAGATGTGGCAAAAAATGAAAGCAAAATTGTGAAAAAAATGGTTATAGTTGCCTTATGGTGCATACAAACGAAACTCATAGATCGTCCTTCAATGAGCAAGGTTGTGGGGATGCTTGAAAGTGAAGTTGAGCTCCTTACATTGCCTCCAAGACCTTCTCTATTTTCTCTTGAGATGTCAAGGGAATATGGTAGTAGCCTAATGAACAAAATGACAACCACATCATATATTGTCGGACAATATCATGTGATAAAATTGTAAGATAAGCAATGTTTCACCATATGAAGCCAAAATTTTGTAGTTTTGTTAATTATATAATGATGTTATATTGTAGCAAAAAAATATAATGATGTTATATTTCCCTATGGACCCATATAAAGAATTTTGCTTGAAGTTGGGAGATTCTATTTTGAGATCAATATAATTTTTAGTCAAATCAAGTTTAGGCAAGTGCAGTTGAATTTTCGAATTCGGATTCATTTTGTCATTCTTTTTTAGTTTAGACATATTAACGTAGGATGAAAAGCATCAAAATACTTAGAGAAGCGTCTGTTACCCAAACGAAACGAACAAGGGAAGCGAGAAAGACATAAAGGTTTGAAAACAACACAAAAAGCCTATTTTTGGATTTGTGGGCTGAATTGCAATTCTATGTGGATACTGTGCGACAGTTGTGTAGTCTACATGCAACCCATGTGCAATTGTAGATTGATACGAGTGGCTGACATCTTGCTCATGGCACTTGTTAAATTTGCACAAAGCATCCTGATTTTTGTACTGCAAGGCACCTCTATAAATGGCGATCTCACCTATTTTGTTTCCTTTGTTGATGGACCTAAAAAGGGTATAATACTATATATAATTTTCGATAGGAGTTCATTACTGTTTTTATTGATACACACACACGCACACAATTAAATTATTAATCAACATCTATTTACCATTGGATTTCATATATAACACTTCTTTTTTCTACTGGTATTATTTTAACGGGAACCCAAATCCTCTGCGTTGGAATAACTGGATTTATATTACTCAAATTTCTTTTGGGATACCTTGCTTGCTTGTACTTGTTATAAGCAACTTGTTATTCCATTATATTTATAGGAGATAAAAGCATATAAGTCTTCTATAATCCTGATATCAATTCTGTTGGCAATCATGAACGCTAATGAGAATGTTTCCCAAAATGATTACGATTCATTGTGCAACATATGTAGCAATGGATTCAATAATTTGGCTGTTGGGATTGAGCATCAGAAGGTGGATCACTCTAAGCAGCAAACTCAATTCAAGTGTGACTTGTGCAAACGTGGTTTTGCAACCAAGGAAGCAAGGAAAGAGCATCGTGACATTGGCCATTAGCTACCTCTACCTAATCAAGACACTGAGGCATTGGATGAACGACGTTAAGAACGTCATTGTAAAAGAGGAACCGTGCTGCTGAACAACGCATTTAGGTCTTAGTTGAGAGCACTCTGCGATGAAAGCTGCGGGGGCAGCCACAGGTGGCGCATCGCAAAGTATCTGCATTGACACCTCCTTTTTGGATAAATTCAGCGCAACCATCAACGATGTAGCGACCAGTAGGGATAAACATGTTGCGCATGCATTCCCTATACATGACTCCCTCATGATCTAGTGCTTGGCAGCGATTGATGAACCGGCGTCACAAGTTACCATTCGCTCCAGCGGCTCTGTTGTTGTTCTGGAAATTGTCTGCCATATTTGAGAGATCTAAGAAAAAAGAGAGTTAGTGAAGACTAAAACACAAAGAGACACTGAAAATGAAACTGAAATTGAGACTCACCGAAACACTTAGAGAGACTGAAACTGAAACTAAGACTCGCTGAATGAAACACAGAGGGAGACTGAAACTGAGACTGAGATAGAGAGATAGTGATGAAGAATAGGGAGGAAGTGAGGATGCTTATAAGGACAATTAGTGAAATGAAACAGCTGTTTTGAAAAAAGCATCAAAAGAATCGCTATTTTAGACTTAATTTAACTTGTTAGAAGAGTGACATGTTAGCCAAGATGTGTCTTGAGAGTTAATGCCCAACCCAGGCAATGACCACACTCCAGTGTAAATAGGGATTGCAAACAAATGAACGGAACGTTTCACTCGTATCAATCTACAATTTTTATACAATACATTTCAGTGTATGTGCAGTATAAAAATTTCACTAACGGTGTATCATACAGTTGTTTACTAAGAAGATATAATAATGTTTTTCTACAAATTATAAAGATTTAGTAATATTTTTTCTATGAATTATAAAGGTTTTACATATTATGAGTAGAATAAAGATTTAGTGATACTTTTATATAAATCATATTGCAACTGAACTTTCATTACAAGATAATCTTCATTCCTTATCATGTTTGTTGCTAATTAAAATTTATTTATTATGTTACTAATAAATTATTTATAAATAAATCAAAATTTTAAATTATAACTTAGAAATTTGAATTAATTTCCGTGCAACACACATCCAATGCATGGGTTTTAATCTAGTTAGATTATTAATTAATATCTAGTTTTTTTCGGCAAAAAAAAATATCTAGTTAGATTATTAATTTTGAAGCTGCTAATAAGATTGGGGAAAGAGGGTTTGGTCCAGTTTATAGGTATCATCTACAACAAATTCTTTGTTTATTCCTTGCATTTTGCATATTTCTGTCATGCATGTTCCTCAAAATATCTTATTGTTAATTGAAGGTGATAACTAATATTTCTCAAATGCAGGGCCTTATGTCAGATGGCACCATAATTGCTGTTAAGCAGTTATCAGCTAAATCAAAGCAAGGAAATCGTGAGTTTGTGAATGAAATTGGCATGATTTCTGCTATACACTGATGTTAATTAGTGTATATTAGAATTTTTTATATATACTTTTATAGTTTTACTCAACTAAAAACTCTATTTTTATTTAATTAAATACAATATCCTTATACCTTTTTTATTTTTACCATTTTACTATTTTCATTAAAAAAACTTTTATATATATTAGAATTTTTTAAATATACTTTTATAGTTTTACTCAAATAAAAACTCTATTTTTATTTAATTAAATCTAATATCCTTATATCTATTTTATTTTTACATTTTACTAATTTAATTAAAAAACTTAGATATATTAGAATTTTTAAAGTATATTTCTCAAATGACATCATTTAAATTTTACAATTTTAAAAATAAAACGAATAATAACATGTAATTATTTCCTTTGACTTATAAAGTTAGAGGATCAGACGGGTTGGACGGTCATCTGTGTCCAGGTCAAATGAGTTAGCTAATTTTCTCGAGTCATTCGGGTCTCAGCTCATTTGGGTTTTGGTCATTCGGGTCTCAGGTCTGCTGGGTTTAGGGTTAGGCGGGTTCGGCTTTTGACCTCAGGTCATTCGGGTTTCAAGTCATTCGAGTTTTGAGTTTTTCAGGTCTAGGAAGATCTTTATTATTCGATTTATTTTACAATCCACTATCGGTGAAGTTTAGCAAACTGCATATACGGGAGTAAAGAGTTGACATATGTGTCTCTTTATATACTAATTTTGAATATTAAATACATAATTAATTATGAAATGGGGTAAAATGAATGTTATTTTATTTATGTGTAGGGTTAAAAATATACTAGTACCAGTAGTCCAGTACTAGTAAAATAAAAACTTCAAAAAGAAAATCTTATCGTAACTACTAATAGGCTTGGCCAGTTGCTAGCACCGTAGAAAACTCTCTTCTTAGCCCAAGTTGCGTGCTAGGAGTTCCGACCCAATTTCTTTCTACTTTCCATAAAATGAAATGAAAAATGTTGGTTAACACAGGTAGAGAGTATGCATTGTGCATACTGTGACCGATGGGCCCAAAAGAAAAGGAAGGGTAATGGGCCTTATATTTAGACAGAGACATATCCTCTTTCAAATTCCCTCTTTCGTCTTCCTCTTCCCTCAAAAATTCCCCTCAGCTCTCGGCTCTCAGCCTCTCACTGACTGTTTAATTCCATTTTTTCTTTCTAAAATCTGGTTTCTAGTAATAAAATTTGATCACATAAAAATTGAAACCGATTATTACCCTAAAAATATGCCCCTCTTCATCTCCGAGGAGGAGCTTTCGCGGCTCTCTAACGATGCCGTGACGGTAGCGGAGAGGGCGGACGCTTACATACGGGAGACCTACGGAGAGCTGGAGGCGGCCAAGGCCAAGGCTGATGCTGCCGCCATTACCGCTGAGCAATCTTGCTCTCTTCTGGAGCAGAAGTTCCTTTCCATCTCCCGTGAGTTGTCGGACCTCCAGGCCGAAAACGCACAGCATCAATCCTCTCTGGATGAGAGAGTCGCCGAGCTCGCCCAAGCTCAGGCACAGAAGCACCAGCTCCACCTCCAATCTGTAATAACTTATTGGATTTTTGTTTGTTTCATGTATAGATTATAGATAGAATTTTCCTTTTTTATTTTCTTATGGATCATTTTTAAGTTATATAAGAACAAACTGGAAATCTTATCAGATTGGAAAAGACGGGGAGATTGAGAGGTTGACAATGGAGTTGTTGGAGGTACGGAAGTCAAAGAAGCAGTTCCTGGATATTATTGAGCAGAAAGATTCGGAGATTGCTGACAAGAACACTGTTATTAAGACCTACCTTGATAAGATTGTAATGTTTGCCCCTAAATTAATTAAAATTTTGCCTACAAAACACTTGGAGTGCGTTTTATCATTTCAATAACATGGTTACAGGTTAGCTTGACGGACAATGCTGCCCAAAAAGAGGCTCGATTAAGTGAAACTGAGGCTGAGTTGGTGCGAGCACAGGCTACATGCACTCGCCTTTCGCAGGTTCTTATGAAAGGATTTCCTTTTTTTTTCTTTGGCAAATTCTCAGTTCTTTTTTACTTTGATCTAGCGGAACCGAAAGGTAAAAGTTGAATTTGAACAGGAGAAAGAGCTTATTGAGAGGCACAATACGTGGCTTAATGAGGAGTTAACTGCTAAAGTTGACAATCTTATCGAGATTCGTAAATCACAAGCAGAACTTGAAGCTGATATGTCTACTAAGCTTGCTGATGTAAGTGTCTCTGAGAAACATTATTCCTAAAATCTATTGATATTATCTTCATATTTTTACTTAGTTGTTCTTTCATCTCTTTCAGGTTGAGAGGCAATATAATGAATGCTCCAGCTCCTTAAATTGGCACAAGGAAAGAGTGAAGGAGCTAGAAATCAAGCTAACAAATCTACAGGAGGTCTGTTTATAATTATTATCTCTACTTGCTTCTATTGTTTAATTGCATATTATATCTTTTCTATCTGTGGACCACAATTCTAACCTATGATTTCCTTTGTGATACTTGTGAAGGAATTGTGCTCATCAAAAGAGGTTGCCACAGCCAACGAGGAGCGATTTTCCGCTGAACTGTCAACTGTGAGTTGCGCAAGATACATATCTTCTTACTTAAACCACTAGGAGCTTTAATCTATTAATTGTTGGAGAAAAATCCACAAATGAGCATACATTAATTACAATCTTCACTGTTAGCATAAACTCTTTAATTTATAAACCTATAACATTACAAGAACCCTTATTTTAATGTCATAACAGCAAGAAAAGAGAAGAGAAGGCAGATATCCTTTTATCCTTTGATTGCCCTCTGATCACCTTGAGTATATGCTTACTTCCTTGTATTTAGCCAATAAATATCATGTGGATGTATCACCACTACTATATGTTTTGCAGTCTTTCTTTTCACTTATTTGCTTATTCTAATTTTAAAATGCTATGAAGGCGAATAAGCTTGTTGAGTTATATAAAGAAAGTTCCGAGGAATGGTCCAGAAAAGCTGGGGAGCTTGAGGGAGTTATAAAAGCCTTGGAAGTAAGATTTCAGTGAATTTAGTTCGATAATTTCTTTGTAGCAATTTACTGTTCCATTATTTAGTTTCTATTGTAATGCAAAACAGTTACGCCTCGGTCAAGTTGAAAATGATTGCAAAGATAGGCTTGAGAAGGAAGTATCTGCCAGGAACCAACTTGAGAAGGTATGCTATCTTTTTGTCATAAATTTACATATATATAGTGCTATGTTTTTGTCGTTATCAGTTCTGCATACATATGTTTCCCTCTGGTTGTATTTACTTTTTTGGTTTGATACCTACAGGAGACTGCAGATCTGAAAGAGAAGCTTGAGAAGTGCAAAGCTGAAACTGAAGCGGGTAGGAAAGCGAATGAGTTGAATATACTTCCACACGGAAATTTTACAATGGAAACGTATGTTTATTATTCAATGAAAACAATTGTTTGAAATACAGAAAGCATAGTTTGAGTTATGATAATCCGATTACTTCCCTTGCAAGATTACATACTAAGGCTCTTTGATGAGCTAGATTATGATGATTGATTAGACCTTAACCATATCGGTGATTTATCTACTGAAAGCCACCTTCTTTAAAAATTGACTGTTTGCAAATTTATTGTTCAATATTTTTCTAGACTGAGGAAATAATTGTCCGTTTTGCAAATTTATGTTTTGTGATAGTGAGGACAATTAATTTAATTGGACAAAAAGTAAGCTTTTTTTATTCAGGGTTACAAATGACTAATGAGGACTGCTATGTTGTCTATTAGACCAAATTGCGATTCTATTTGAACCATACATCCTGTTCCTGGAACTGATGTCAATCTTATGGTTGCCTATTTGGCTGATCTCACATGATTGGTTCTTGTTCTAAATTTATTTGATATTTTTGTTGTTAGTTTATGTGGTTAAAAAATGCTATTTAATGCAGATGTATAAGTCCATATGATGCTAATGACATGGTTGAGGACAATCATGTGCTTCTCCCCGAGATCCCAATTGGGGTTTCAGAAACGGCTCTAGCTGCTTCTCTTCTCCGTGATGGCTGGAGTGTGAGTCTTCTTCTTTTTATTAATCTTTCACGTACCTTTATACTGTATGTTTATTTTTTCTTTGGTTTATTTTGCCATAAATTTTGATTTCATTTTGTGTTTCTTGGGTCTTTAGCCAGCCAAACTGTATGCAAAGTACCAAGAGGCTGTTGATGCTCTTCGACATGAGCGATTGGGAAGGAAGGAGGCTGAATCAACATTGCAAAGGGTATTTGATACCTTCATTTTGTTTTGAAATCTTCTTAAGATACTCATCTTTGATGTTGTTTTTGGCATGCTGATGCTTTGGTTAGAATTGGTTTTTAGTTTGTGATCTCTGAACATGGATATGGGTGTTATTTTTTGAAGATGACAAATGATGTTGCTCAGTTAAATCAAAAACTTTGAGCACAGTCATTAAAAGTTATTAGATGGAAATCTAAATGTATGTTTGATGATGCTTTTCCAGGTGCTATGCGAACTAGAAGAGAAAGCAGTCTTCCTTATGGATGAAAGAGGTATAATACCTATTCTTGGTTGATGATTTGACTTTCAAGTTAACTGTTGAATGATTCTACCTTTTTCTGGATTTTGTTCCAGCACTTTTTCCCTTTTCACTCGAATATATGATGTGTTGGCACTTTAGAAGAATTTCATATATTCTACAGGACATTGCTTTATTTCTTCCTTTTGTTGTTGACTTCAGGAATTTGTTAATTGTTACATTTGAAAAATGACTTGTACAATTTATTATTTCTGTCATTTAATCCCTTCTGCCTTATGCTTCTGGCTACTATATTATATGATTCACTTTCTTAGTCAGCTCATTTCAAATGCCTTGTGCTCTTAGAAGGGAGATGTATTTCCTTTAAATGATTGAAAGTAATAGCAAAATCAGCTTATAGTATAAAAGTTTTCTACACACACACATATTATATTATATTGAGGAGTTGGCTTTACACGGGTTCAATAAGGAGCTTGGTCTTGATGCCACTGGTCTTTTTGCAGCGGAATATGAGAAAATGTGTGAGGCATACTCTGCGATCAACCAGAAATTGCAGAATTCTGCATCAGAACGCTCGAAGATGGAGAAGATGATACAGGAATTGAAGGTTTGTTAAGTTTTTCTGCCATAAAGGAAAAATATGCCTTTGATTATTCTTGCTTTTGTCTTTATTGTGGATGACTGACTTGGATTCGTTCAGGCTGACTTGATGAGACGTGAACGAGACAATAGTCTGGCTCAAACGGCTATTTCTGACCTTGAAAAGCAGGTGATTGAGAAGTATCCATATTTTATATTCTTAACTAATCTGGTTTGAAGTTGTTAAGAAAGATTGTTTGTCTATATGACTTCCTTTTCAAAAAAAAAAAAAAAAAAAAGAAGAAGAAAAAGAAAACCTCCTTTTCAAAGGGGATGGTGCCCCTTATTTGATGCTTGAGTAGTGATTAACCTTCCTTGCAGCAATTTCTGTATTAATGACAAAATAATCTTCTTCTTTTTGTTTTTGTTTTTAAGAATTTCTTTCCTATTTTCCCCCTGAAATTATTTTATTGTCTTACCCCCCACACTGCAACCCCCCTCCCCCTCTTGTCGTCTTTCCTTAGTTTCTCTCTCACCATCCCAAAGACTGATTAAACTCATCAAGATGTATTTTTAATTACAAAAGTTCATGTCAATTATGATACATCAAGCATACCATCACCTAAGTTTATGGCAGCTTTTTTTTTTTATTTACTTTTTACTTTTCAACTGTAGATAAACATAATTAAAAAAAAAAAAGATTATAAGGACAAAGATGGGGAATGATATAGAGAATATAACAGTGAGCACTTCCTACTCATCAAAGCACGGAGTTTCCTATGAGATTATTTTTGACTGAAAGATGCAAACTTTTTGTGTATGTGGAAATGTACTAGTGGCAAGAGCGGTCTTTTGATGTCAACTTGAGCTTTGATTTGTTCATTGACGGATGTATTCTTACATATATGATTTCTTCTTAATCAATGTTTGACCCGAACTGATCTCTCTCTCTTTGTATTTTCCCTGGATAATTATGCTTTAGGTGACAGTTCTGCTTAAGGAATGCCGTGACATACAACTACGTTGTGGATCTATTGGGCATGATCTTTCTGGTGACTATACAATTGCTGCTGCTGCTAGGAATGTGGAGCCTAATACTGACAAACTCATTTCAGAAGTAACTTTTGTTTACTTGAATCTTTAGCCAGAGTTTTTTTCGTCTTCTTCCTAAATGATCTTCCTCTTTTTACTTCAACCCACCTCACTTCCTCTCAATTATGTGGTGTTCATCTCATATCTATTTGTCTCAAATGATTTAACAGTTGGCATTTAAGGATATTAATGGATTAGTTGAGCAGAATGTCCAACTTAGGAGCCTTGTCCGTGATCTTTCTGACCAGATCGACAGTAAGGAGATGGAGTTCAAGGTAACTAGAATTCTTATCTTTCTAAAGAGGCATTGGTTTATCTAGGTTTATATGGTTGATAAAACAAGTATGGTAAGGGTGGATAATAGAACTTAGAGGGAAAATAAGCGATATATAGAAGCAAATAAATTCATCATTCAAAACCTAATAAAAACCTTTAATATAAGGGGGCGTTTAGAAAATAAAAAGGTTCTCAAAGTCTTTCATAAGAAAATGTTTTCCTATGAAAGTTTTCTCCTAGGAAAGTACTTTAGAATGTTTGTTTAACCCTGTAAACTTTAAATTAAATTCCTAGGAGAGTGTTTTCAAATGTTTGGTTGGATTGGTATTTTCCTATGAAAGTAAGTAAAATTTATTAAAATACCCTTTGGAATATATTCAAAATTTAATATTGGGGTCATTGAGGTAATTTTGTCTCAAAATCACTTTCACTTAAAAAGCGTGACAAAATTTTCACACCCCCCGGTGTGAAAATATTTTCTCACTTTTAAGAGAAAAGTAATGGGTTACTGAACCTTGACTTTCAAATGATAAAAATTACCCAAACATTCTAAAGTTTTTTGCTACCCTACACTTTCACTAGAAAGTGATTAAATTCTATCAAAACAAACGGGCTCTAATTGTATTTATCAGCTAGAGCCTCAAAACTTATTTAAGCCACAAAGGCGCCCAATTCATAATATATAACCTAATCAAAATCTTTAAATATAATTGCTGTTTCTTAAAGCTACATCGTAAATTCTAATAATAACTCTTAAATACCAATTATTTTATCATAATAATATGAAATGGCTATGTGATTTGTCTTGTATTTATGGGATTGCAGGAAAAGTTGGAAATTGAACTTAAAAAACAAACTGATGAAGCTGCATCTAAAGTCGCAGCAGTATTACAAAGAGCTGAAGAGCAGCGGTGCATGATTGAATCACTCCATGCGTCTGTGAGTATATTGGCGTATCATTCTCTGTTTCTTTTATACTTGAGCGAACTTTATGTTTTTCCTTTGTTAATGTATAGTTTCTCAGTTATTTATTTTTAAATCTATAGGTTGCAATGTACAGAAAGTTATATGAAGAGGAACATAAGCTTCATCTCTCTTGTTCCCCTGCACCAGAAGCAGCTCCAGGTTCTATCTCTGCGCATCTTGTATGTTTCATTTTTTGTATGGTTGGGTGCGCATGCTTTTACCTTGATTGCTTATTATTATTATATAATAATAGTAACTGTAATTTTTCTTTTTATTGTTGTTTTGTTGGGAATCTAAGTCAGATTGACTGAGTTAAAGATCCCTAGTTTTCTAAAAATAAAGCATGCTATAAATATTAGATTTACTTTTTTTGCTCGGCTTTGGCCAGACTTTCATAGTGTTATATTTGTGAGTTCGTATTGTACTTCTTCTTCTTCTTCTTCTTCATGTTTTGTTTTGTTTTGTTTTGTTTGTTTTGTTTTGTTTTGTTTTTTTGCATCCTTTATACATTGGACTATAGTATTTACAAGTAAATGCATTATTGCAGATGCTGGCAGAAAAGACCTCCTGCTTCTTCTTGAAGGTTCACAGGTACCAATTTTAGTTCTGTAGGCTCTGTATGTTTCAGCGGAAATTGACTTCTGAAAGTTAGTTTTTTGTTGCCAGCAAATAAACAATTCCAACCAACAGAAAATAGGGCCATTTTTGAGGAAGTTGTTTCCTGAAGAAAGGAAGACAATTAACTCTTTTCTTTCTTCTTGAAAGTTCCTCTCATTATATTGTGTCTACTATCTACTTTTTCTCCTTCAAACCCCCTTGCTGTGCTCATATCCTCTTTCTCCCCTTTTTTCTGCACAGATGGCTCTCCACTTTTGCTACCACCTCTCTTCCCCTTTTCATTGTTGTGACATGTGACCGCATATAGGTGGCCACAATAGCAACCGAAACAAACTTGAAACGGGGAAAAGAAATGGATAAACATATGAGGAAAATGAATAGGGAAAACAACTACAAAACATCCAGGATTTGTTGGAAAAGTATGAACTGAGATAGAGCATTATGGTTTGACTAGGGTTTTAAATTAATTGGCTTACTAGCCTTTTTGCCCCCTGAACTATGGGGCTAAGGACACTTTACCCCCTAAACTATTTTTGTGACAATTTGCCCCCCGAACTTCCCAAATTCAGGACAATTTGCCCCCTCCTTCAGGTGGTAAGTTGTCTTAAATTTGTGAAGTTCAGGGGGCTAACTGTCCTGAATTTGGAAATTCAGGGGGCAAGTTGTCGCGATTTGAAGTTTAGGGGGCAAAATGTCCTTGGCGCTATAGTTTGGGGTGGCAAAAAGGCTAATAAGCCAATTTATTTTTTGTTCATATTAATTTTTCTTCATATTCTATAATGAATGGTTTGGGTGGTGATTTTTTAGGTATTGGGATTGGAATTTATACAGAGATGATCCAGTTTAAGATAGCATTGATGTGTTTGTTCATGTTTTGAAGTTACTGGTGGAGATTATACTAAAGTTGAAAGTGGAAAATTCTTCCATAGTGTTATCGGAATGATAGAAAGTATTTTAAGTGTCATGCAATTCCTAACAACAAAATTTTTTTCAGTCTCGTCCACTTCCTAAACAACAGATCATATTAGTATCATGTGGGGCAGGAATATGCCTGTTAAGTTTGTTCCTGTTACATTTGCTGACATGCTGTGTTATAAAGCAGGAAGCTAGTAAGAAAGCACTAGAAAAAGCAGCTGGACGTGTAAGATGCCTTGAAGAGGATTTAGCTAAGACCAGGTATATCCTCATTATATTTTCTGCAGACTAATATTTGTATTTTATTATCGACCTTCAAATGTCAGTTTTAAGAATGTACTATTCCTTTGGTTTTATATAGTAGAGAACTTGCATTATTGCTTTCATGCTTTGTCGTTGTGCGATGCAACCATACCTTAAGTTAAAGACTTGTAACCTAAATGTGAAGCTGAAGGATTTTGTTTTCCCTTTTGACTTATCTCAAGTATTCAGATTGAAACAGCCCGAAATTCTAATTTCTAATCTCCTAGCCATCCTACCTCAGTTAATTTCTTATTTATTTACTCAATAAACTTTGCTACCAGTCTATGTTCTATACAAATAGTCTATGCTTTAGTTTCACCAGCATTATGGTTGTTGTGCAGCTTTAAGCTTAAAATGATGGAGTGACTTTTCATCTTCGTTTTTAATTTCAATAGTTCGGCAGATATCCAATTCCCTAATTGTTGAATACCAATAGCCATAAATCAGCTGCTGAAGCCTCCTTTAAAAGATGTTTAAAGTAGAAAAAGGCTACATAAGTTTTCAAAAAATTACAAACCTGAAATGCTTTGGATAATGACTAGCGAGATGCATCAGTTTGAGGCTATTAGTCAAGTTAAATGTATCAGTTTAAAGCTACTCTTCTATTTTCGTTTTCGATGTATCAGCCAACTATGTTCTTTTCTTTTACTTAATTTTGAGGTGTTATTTACTGCTGTCCATCCCGCTGAAGAAGATTTGCTTTGCTGTGGTTTTGATGGAATCGCTTGGAATGCTCTTTCTTTTTCATGCTGTTCATAACCTCTTATTATTAGCGTTTGTATTATCTTTGATTAACAGGGTTGAGATTATATCTTTACGGTCAGAGCGTGACAAGTTGGCTCTTGAAGCAAATTTTACGAGGGACAAACTTGAAAGTGTCATTAAAGAAGCTGAGCATCAGGTGATTAGTGTCAGCATATCTTTTAAATCCTCACATTTATTTCTTAGTTTTTCCGTCTTGGTTTGCTTTCGGTTTATGTCCGTTGAAATTAATTTGTTAGTGTTGATATTCTATGTTTGTTGAAATTAATATGGTAGTGTTGATATTCTTATTTCTTCTTTATTGCATCTAAAACATTTTAGAGGGCCGAAAAGAATGGTGTTCTGGCAAGAAACGTGGAGTTCTCACAGTTGATTGTTGACTACCAAAGGAAGTTACGTGCAAGTACTGAATCTTTAAATGCTGCTGAGGAGCATTCCCGGAAGTTAACTATGGAGGTGAATCTTGTGATTCTGACCCTTTGTCAACTAACAATCGCGCGAGCAAGGTGCTTATACTTTATACTTATTGTTGTCAACAGATGTCGATACTGAAACATGAGAAAGAGATGTTAGCGAATGCTGAAAAGAGAGCATGCGATGAAGTTCGTAGCTTATCCGAGAGAGTTCATCGTTTGCAGGTTGAAACTAATTGATTTGGGCTCTATGTGGTTGCTTTTACCCTTGATTTTGCTTTCAAAATCATAATTGATGAAAAATCAACAAATGACTACGACAAATCTAATTGTTCTATATATAATTCATTTAACCTTATTACCTATAAGTAATTGGCTCTATCCAAACACTTCAAATAATACTTTTAGCTTTTAATTATTCAGAAATAGTTTTTGCTTTCTCTATCCAAATACTTTTTGTTTTTTCTTATTATTTTTTCGTTCCTTTTGAAGCAAAAAAGAAGAAAGCAACAACCAACAATTATCTTTCTGCTTTTGCATTTTATTACTATTTAAATAAAAATCCTGATGTTATTTTGTGCAGGCTAGTTTAGATACTATCCAGAGTGCCCAGGAAGTGCGTGAGGTAATCTATCTTTAATCAATTTGTCATAAATATATTTTTGTTCTCTCGTTTGTGTTTACTTGACAAAATGGGCCTGCTCCTTTTTTCTTTATTGTGTTGTAGGAAGCAAGAGGTATGGATAAGAGAAGACAAGAGGAGTATGTAAAGCAAATTGAGGTGCGGTTCTTGGGTTTATCTTGTGTTAGAATACTCCTTTTCTGTTTTAAGGTTATGGAAAATTTGATTGGGTCGCTTAGATTCCCTTTAAATATATTTTTAGAATGTTCCTGATGCCATCAGTAATGTTATGGAGCAGTGCCTTAAATTGCCTCAAACCCTTCTAGGTGGGGCCCCTTTGATTGATTGGAAGTACAAAATTTTAGATCTCCCTTGGACCTTAATTTTATCAGATGCATTATGTCATGGAATCATATTGATCATATTAGGCTAATAAATGGAGTTGTATTTGGAGTTTGTTAGAAAATAAAATTTAAGCTTGTTATACTTTATATATGAGCTTTTCATTATATATATGTGTGTTTTGTTTTGTTTTGTTTATTTTGTTTTTTTTGGGCATTTATATGTGCATGTTTAAGTGCCTTGCTCCACCAGGTAAGAGCTCCTTTTTCAACTTGCACTTTCAGTTTCTTTTAGGCTTCTAGCACCCAAAGTATCCCTTGTGCCCCTAACAACACTGGATGTAGTTGGCTCATTTTGCAACTTTTCTCTTGATGTCCATGTATGTTGCTTTTACTAATTATTGACTTTCTTCTTTATCTATGTAAGAAGCAAGGTTCCCACGTTGGGGGGTGGGGGGTGTTGTCACTCTGCTATGGCATGTGTGTCAGTGGGGGAAATTGGTCTCATTAAACTCTGATGTGTCTTATCCTCTGTTTTAAGATATGTTTGATATGGGATATCTGTGAATTCTTGTATCACTGCACAGATGCTTGCCTTCTATGAATAATTTTATTTGCTGTTTGACATTGTGTCTCTTTCTTGAAAAAATCCAATAGTTCTTTTGCGTTTTGTCCTTATCTTGATTAAGTAACCACATCTTATTGTTTGCCTAACTTAAATTTGTAGAAAGAATGGGCTGAAGCTAAGAAACAGCTTCAAGAAGAGAGGGATAATGCTCATGGTCTTATGTCTGATCGTGAGCAGACTCTTAAAAATGCTATGAAACAAGTTGATGAAATGGGAAAAGAACTGGCTAATGCATTGCGTGCTTGTGCTGCTGCAGAGGCAAGAGCTGCTGTTTCTGAGGTAATTTCTTCTGTTTGAACCATTTTTTGGATTTTTGCACCGCTTGTTTTTGTCTTCTCTAGGAGTTATATATGCATTCATTTTGCAGTTATCCGAAAAATGTTTTTCCTTTCAAAGGGATTTTGGTCAGATTAATTTTTTCTTTTTAATATTATTTTTATCAGGCTAGACTATCTGATCTGGAGAAAAAGCTTAAATCTTCTGATGTGAAGGTAATATTTTCTATATTCTCTCTTTCTTATGTTTGTGAAGCACTCTTTTACCACTTGATATGAAAACTTTACTGTAATTGGAGTGTATTCTGTGGCTTTGATATATAGAGTGGTCTTTTTGGGGTTGTTTCAGCCTCCAAAAGTTGCAGTGACCACTTGCTGAAAGTTTTTCTCTCCATCTTTGTTTGGGCAACTCTTTTACTATTCATAAACTCTTCTCCCTTCCTCCCATTCTTCATTTTTGTAAAGTTTGTTTTTTTTTTGGCATTTATTTGTATGGATGATTTGCATCTAATTTGGCTTCCTTGTCGACCATTTACTGGTGCTATGATGCAGATGTTGGAGATAGATGGTGGTAGTGGACCGTCCTCTACTTCAACTAATGAGGTCAGTATATTGTTCTAAGGACAGAATGGTTGATGCTTTTTTTCCCCTTTCTGTTTGGCATGAGAATGGTTGATTACAGTAGCTTTTTTCTTTCCTAATAAGACAAAAAAGAAAAGAAAGAATAGCCTGACTTCTTTGTCCAACCTAAAATAACTCTGGACTTAGTACTTAGCTCCCAGTCTTTAAAACTGTTACGACTGCATATCCTATTAATTGTAAGATGAGACTTACAACATGTATTTCTAACTTTATGGTATTGTTGTAATCAGAACAGTAAGAGAAAACTCGTCCTCAAGAGAATTCTTGGGCATCAGAAAATTTTTTCCTCACAAACAGTAACTTTTGAAAGACGTACACATAAATCTAGCAGTTTAAAGTATTTGGCTCATTTAGTTTAAAGCTTCTACATGTGTAGAGATGAAGTTCTTTATGTGTAGTTATATATGTATTATTTTGCTATATTTGTCTGTGTCTGTAAGATGGCCAAGTGTGCTACAAAAAGTAGAGGTGAAAAAGCTGAAGGCTGATCCACATCGTGCATGATCTGGAACTCGGACAATTAATTATTTCTAAAACAACCTGATTGAAATGGGCTAAAATCTTGATCCAAATCAAATCCAGATCCAATGCTGAATAAGGTCTATTTACTAGACTACAGTGTCAATTAATATTTGTTACATTTTAAACTATATTCTTCTCTTGTGGAGAAGATGCATCTTGTATTGCCTCTCTGAATTGTGGAAAAAATGCTGTTAGAATGTGTTGCTGGGTTTCAACTGTTATTGCATGTTGATTGAAGGCTTTTTTGATCAATAATTTCATACGGTGCTCTTCTGCGTTTCACTGCATATGAAGGGCATATCGTGTTTGTTTTGGTTCTAACATTGGTTAGCTGGTTTGGTTAAATGTCGTTTAGATTGTAGAGCTGCCATTGACAAAGGAACAGATAGATGCACTAAAGGAAGAATCAAAAGCCAACAGGGATCACATGCTAGAGGTTGTCGTCTAAACCCTGAGTGTTTTAGATTTTTTTATATGGTAGAAGTAATGTGAGTATAACATTTTGCTTTGCAGTATAAGAACATAGCAGAAATGCATGAAGCTGCATTGAAGCAAATGGAACTTGCACATGAAAGTTTCAAGATTGAGGTATTTTGAGATATGCATCTCTTCTGGTAGATGTAGGTTTTCTATGTTTAGCATCTCTACATATATATATATATATATATATATATATATATATA